>CAUYRH010101411.1:0-14858 GCA_963574655.1 Perodicticus potto | reverse complement strand
CCCTTCCCCTCCCCTCCCTTTCCCTTTTCCCTGTATTCTTGTGCTATAATTGGGTTTTAGCCTTCATATGAAAGCTATAAATTAGCTCTATATTAGGGCTGAGTACATTGGATACTTTTTCTTCCATTCTTGAGATACTTTGCTTGCTAAGACGTGGAAGAAGCCCAAATGCCCATCGACCCACGAATGGATTAATAAATTGTGGTACATGTATACCATGGAATACTATGCAGCCTTAAAGAAAGATGGAGACTTTACCTCTTTTGTGTTTACATGGATGGAGCCGGAACATATTCTTCTTAGCAAAGTATCTCAAGAATGGAAGAAAATGTATCCAATGTACTCAGCCCTAATATGAAGCTAATTTATAGCTTTCATATGAAGGCTAAAACCCAATTATAGCACAAGAATACAGGGAAAAGGGAAAGGGAGGGGAGAAGAGGGGTGAGGATGGGTGGAGGGAGGGCAATTGGTGGGATCACACCTACAGTGCATCCTAGCAGGGTACTGGTGAAACTTATTAAATGTAGAATATCAATGTCTGCATATAGCGATTAAGAAAACGTCATGAAGGCTATGTTTAACAGTTCGACCAAAATATTTCAGATTGTATATGAAGTCAGCACATTGTGCCCCATGATTGCACCAATGTACACAATTATGATTTAATAAAATTATTTTTAAAAAAAAGAAACTGCATGTGACTGGATTTTGCATTCATGTAAAGGGAGCTTGTTTGCAGGAGAGAGGTGCTGGAGCCCTGTTTGGTTCCTTCTCTTCCTGCTGCTGTAGAAGTGGAGCCCCTTCCAGAATGGACAGGCCCCTCCCCAGCACTCCTTCCTCCCCTATTTTTATGGATCTGCACCAGACTGTGAACACCAGACTGTTACCTTGTGGGGGAGATGGAGATAGGACTATTTAAAAGCTGAAAATGGTAAGAAGTCATTCTAGAACTTTTGAACACTGAAAGGATTTTTAAAAATTAGCAAACTGAAGTTTCTTCAGTGAACCCTCAAGAACTTTGATTTCCTGTTGGGGACTCAGTTTCAGAGAACTGAGACAGAAGCTCTTCTGTCGTTATATTCTTCTTTCCCTTTTTTGGATTTATTAAATATTTTCTGTGGTGTGAAACAAACAAACAAACAAACAAACAAACAAACAAACAAAAAACCCCAGCCAGGTACTGTGGTGGGTGCCTGCAGCAGCTCAAGGCACCTGGGAGGCTGAGGCAAGAGAACCTCTCAGTCCAAGAGAGTTGGAGGTCGCTGTGAGCTGCAAGGCCGCAGCACTCCACCAAGGCTGGTATACGGAGACTCTGTATAAAAAAAAAAAAAAAAAAAAAAAAAGAAGTGGGGAAAGCAGAGAAAAAAAATAATAATAATTAAGAAAAAATTTGAACAATAATTTCCTACAAGCAAGAAAAAAGGGAAAAAAAGCAAAAATAAGGAGCAAAAAGAGAAAAAAAGGCAACAAAATTATACATAAGACTATATATGTGCCTCAGCGATCGACTTTAATAGGAATATACTTATGTTGCAATATACGTTCTGGACAACAGGTGGCGCCATGAGTGGTTCCCGGGCTTATACCTGTTTCCTGGCTTAAATTGTTGTTAGTGTTTGCCTGTTTGCCGGCTTGGTGCCTAGACCCTGCCCAAAACATCTTCACAGTCAGGTTTCCCAAATTCTCCCTGTAAGAGTTCCCTCTGATGTGCAGGATATCCTGGGCCAGTTCTGAGAATAGGACAACTGTCTGCAGGTGAGCCTCAGATTGCTGCACCTGGCCCACGTGGAAAAGTGCCTGTGGTGACCGCCATCTCCCAAATTCCAAAGCAATGGCCTCTTCCTAACCAGGAAGTTTCCCATCTGAGTGTCTCTCCTGCCACATCAGAGGCACCCCCTCTGGCCACCTAATTCTGTTTGGGAGTTCACACTTCACCAATCTTTGCACACAATACCTAGTTTCCCCTCCTCCATGGTGGGGCTGATTACTGCTGCTGCCACCCACAGCCGGAGCAGAACCTTTCCTGGCAGTCTCTACAGCTTGGGATTACACTCCAAGTCCAGCAATCAACCACCTTGCTGCACACCCCGAACTGCCACTCCACACCAATATTCCATGTTGGGAATGATCTAGCCCACTCACTCTCACCTGTTGTTCCAGGAGAGCTGAGCCAAACGTCCCTCCCGTCTGCCATCATACTCCACCTCCAAATGTACAAAGTCTTGAAAGAGGGGAGACAAGCTTTGCCAGCTCATTGATAAGAAGTTTTGAGAGGATGTGATTAAAATATTTCAAAATTAGATTTTTGTGAGGATTATACACCTGTGAATATGCTAAGAACTACCACATGCACACTTTAAAGGGGTGAATTTTATGGTATGTGAATTCTATCTCAATGAAGTTATTTTAAGATAAAAAGAAAAAATGTCTCTTTTGCATATAGAAAGGAAGGAAATGGGGGAAAGTAGAAATCTCCAGAATTGGGAAAACTGATTATTTCTAGATATTAGAGATAAAATAAAAAATGGTTTTGAGAGGCAAAAGTTCATTAAGACTCATGTTTGCAGCTACGATTAGATTACAATTTGATGCCTTCCCATCTATTTTTTCAAATAGTGTCAAAGAAGCCACAGTTGAGAAGAAAGATAAGGGGAAAGGAAGCAAATAAATAAGATAAGCATAAGAATTTTGTCGGGGAAAGACAGCAGGGTATAGTTACAATCACACGGAATTGACTGTTTGTTGTAGCTCAATTTACAATGGCCAAACTGTGGAAATGACCTAAATGCCCACCAACCCAGGAATGGATTAACAAGCTGTGGTATATGTATACCATGGAGAACTCTTCAGCCACTAAAAAATATGGAGACTTTACATCTTTTGTATTAACCTGGATGGAATTGGAACAATTCTTCTTAGTAAGGCATCACAAGAAAGGAGAAGCAAGAATCCAATGTACTCAATTCTAATGTGAAGGCAGTAGATGAGCTAACACAAGGGGTGGGGTAGGGGAATGAGGGAGTAGGGAGAGGGGAGGAGAGAGGGGGTGGGGGACATGGTATATAGCACACCTCTTGGAGGTGGGACACAATTAAAAGTGGAACTTTACCTAACAAATGGAATCAGTGTAACCTAATTCTTTGTACCCTCAACAAATCCCTAACAATAATATATATTCATATGAAAACCCTGTTGATAATTCTGTCTTCTTTCATTTCACCTCAATTATTCTGATACCCTAGGAAGATGAGTAGGGATGGATTTCACATCATCACTTCCTGTGGTTCACACTTCACCACACATGAAAGAAACAGTTTCCAACCTGGATCACCTTTTCTGTTATTCTGTGAGGACTCCAGATTGTGTGTGTGTGTGTGTGTGTGTGTGTGTTTGAATGAGGGGTGGAGTAGGGAGTGAAATACACCCCTCTAGGACACTGCAAATGCCCCTGCAAGCACAGTAAACCCTCCACATCCCCTTTCTGGCCCAGAGTGAGTGCTCTGAGACTGAAAAAGATTGAGATAATAAGAGGAGTGAGTGAGTCTTTGGGTGCATTAGGAACCTGAGTTGTGGGTATCAGGATGAAATAAGTGAGAAGAAATAGATCCACATATGTAGGAACGACATTTCTTGAAATACATGGAATCAGCTCCATATCAGCAATCCGGAAACCAGATTTTGGAGCAGGGCGCTCAGGGTTAGCGAGTCAGAGTCAACTTGCACAGGTGCTAACTAAATGCAGGCATGACTTGGTGAGCTGTAAGACGACAGCTCTGCTTCAGCCATGGATGCCTAAAGTAGCATTCTCTGAGTGGTCCTACACAACCTACCATTGGCAACCCAGGTATGCTTGGTGGGGAGCAGCTCCCCACCCACTTGGTGCAAAAATCAGAAGAGCCCTTCTTCACCAAACTCTTGCACAGCTCTTGCATCATATGGGAGAGGAATGAAGTTGTAGAGTCAATGACACACACAGACAGGAGTAGAACTGAAAGTGCATTTAATACGAGGGAGCTTAATGGAGCTGAATCACTTGTTTCTACCTCAAGTCCCTCTTCAGATGAGTTCTGAGCAGTTGAAAACTAGCTCTGGTACTGAGACCTGCAGTTTAATTCAGAAGCTCAGAGTATATATGAAGGAAAGCTTCACAGCACTTGTTTTGGGGTGACAACATGCTAATTTCAAGGTCAACAGGGTGATGGGACTCATAAGCAAAGCAGGATGGGGGCTCAGCATCTGGTCTGTGGCTCCTCCAGGGCTGGGCTGTGGACCACATTACTTCTGCTTGGTCTTCTGCTGGGCCAGTGCTGGAGTGACCAATGTGGGGCAGGGCTCAGGCACCTTGGGGTCACAGGGCTCAGGGACCTTGGGGTGGCAGGGCTCAGGGACGTTGGGGCAGCAGGGCTCCTGAGGTGGAGGCTGGCAAGGCTGTTTCACCTGCTGCTGCTGAAGCTGAGGGGGTGGGGTACAGGGCTGCTTCTGCTGCTGGGAACTCATGCTTCAACGGTGGCTGGTGCTAGAGAAAAAATAAACCAATTAAACAGAGAATGACCAGGGGAGAAATAATGTCACTTTAGGTCTCTTATAAAGCAAATGCTCTTTGTCTCTCCAAGAATACGTTGATGATTTCTGAACCTTTGAAGGGGATGAACTTAACGGTGCTTTGCTCTCTTCCACTTGAGCTGGGCGTCTCTTGGCACTCTGCACATCTTAGAGCCAAATTAGCAACATGGCACAGCAATAGGCTCCTAGCAGGAATATGAAACTCGCAATATTGGATCATGAGGAAATGTGATGTTATTTGGGTAAAAAAAAAAAAAAAAAAAAAACCAAGGAAACAATTCCTTCAATCCACTTACTTATTTCTGCTAAAAATCATGGCTACCACCAAAAGGATAACCAAGACCTCTCTAGATGCCCAAATGATCCCACTTCTAAGCTGGCTCCTGTGCTTTTCTCATTTCTGCCTGTAGTACCAACCACCACAGATCCCTTCATGTGGTCCTTTTGGTGGCTTTTCTAGAGCAAGATTTCAAAAATCTCCTCTGTCCCCCGCCAATACTTGCCCTTATCACCTGGCACTGATAAGTTCTTATATGGCATTTTAACCCTCATTCTCCTGCATAAATTGTATTTTTATGGAATAAGTTTACTACTGCCTGAATTATTTCTTCATAACCAAAGTGCCCAATACAGTAAATTCTCACAAAATAATTTTTTTGAAAGAATAAAATTTTCTGCATCCAAATTATGAATAAAAAAAAACAATTATAATGTCAGTAAAAGTGCTATGGACCTGGGTTTTTATGTGATCCTAACTTACTCTGAATCCTTGCACAAGCCTGTCCTTTCTTACCAACAATGTTGCATGACCCTTCAAGCACACACCATGATTCTTTTTTAAAACAAAGATATTCCTAGAGGTTATAATTCCAATGATCAGTCTGTATGGCTATGACTGAATTTCAATAAGGAGGGAAAAAAAGACACTAAGAATACCAATTAGGGCTGTCATAATAATCAGATACCTAGAATGGAAGGCAAAAGGTTCCAAGAAAAGAGACTCACCTGGTGTGGAGAGATGGATAGGCTGTGTCACTCGGATCTTGTGTGGTGTTGCCAGGATCCTGGCTTTTTATGTAGAGAACAGCCCTGCCTGCAGGAAATGGGATCTTTTGGGGCTGCTATGTCTTCCTTACCTGTCAGACATGATTCACCCCTCTTCTCTCATCCACCTGTTGACTCATCTTTTGTGATGAAGCTACCTACATGACTTTTTTTTTTTTTTTCTTTTGGCATTTGCTGTCTGACAAGGATGTCAGCTGGGCCCTATCCCCAGTGAGTAATCCATGTAACTAGGTGTATTGTTTATAGAGAGGGCGGTGTGGTCTAAAAGAGTGAGAAGGAAGAAGTTTTAGGGCTGCTGGAACCAGAAACAGGCTTGTTTTTCTGGAAGACCCTAATCCTAAGCACAGGGGAGGTTTGTCAAACTTCTTAATATTGAAGTAGATGTGGAGATACACAGTATGTGTTCCCAATTGGTGGCCTGAATTGTCCCAGGAAAAAAGCAATAATTCTGTTCATCCATCGCTCAACATACTGAGGCCTGGAAGGCAAAAGGAGAATGAAGGGTAAAATTATTATTTTCTCCCTAAAAGGGCTTCTTGCCATGAAAAGACTCAGCGTCAACAGAAGAAGGGCAGGGAGACATCAACCAGTGAAGAGCAGTGCCGAGCAGTGAAACTCTGTGAAGACGGTCAGTTGGGCAGCTCTGGAGCAACGTGGCCCTTCTAGCCCACCCACTCATCCTGTCTAATGTGACAGCAGACCTTGAAGACCTTGTCTTTCATGGTGCTCTCCTCTTTGTGGTCAACACAGGAACAAGAGAGCTGGGATTCCCTGTGTCCTTAAGCCATAGATCACTCTGCTCAAGATAAGTGTAGCTGAGGTCACTAAATCTAGGCATGCCTATAATACACAACCCTTCAAACCGAAGTGTTTGTATGGCCCTTCCCTCATTATTTTGCTCGCCTAAATGTTTGTGGAGTACCTACTCGTTCCACAGCTGTGTCATCTCCCACTCTTTCCCCAGCCATTGTTCTCCCTCTATCTCCACATGGTACCTGGGGGGTAGTAGCTGCTCATAGAATTGACAATTATAGAGTAAGTAGATGGGTGAGCGGATGGATGGATGGATAGATGGGGGTATGGGTGGGTGGGTGGATGGATGGATGGGTGGATGGGTAGATGGCGTTATTTGTAAAAGAGACACCAGAGGCCACTTGTAGAACTACCAAGAGGTTTCTTATAAGGGAAGTACTTCCCTGTGACAAGCTAACGCTATGAACTGAGAAGAGAGGTAAGGGCCCAGTAAGAGCCAGATGCTTGTTACTTTCCCCACCATTTCTTTTTCTCCCTGCTAGGGTTTAAGCAGTAACCTTCCTTTCAGCTGGGGCCACTGATGCTGTCATGTCTAAGTTTAAGGTCCCTTACAAGCTTGTCCTCAACCCCCTTCCCTGTGAACCCTACGAGAGGAGTTCCAAGTGTGCCTTGTTGCAGACGTTGTGGGATCCTCAGGCCTAAGACAAGCTTCCTGCTCCCAATTCCTCCATGCCACCACAGTAAGGGGCTTGCTGACCAGAACTTCAGCTTTGAGGCTGGGCGCCTGCCTTGTGGCCCTTTTCACGTAGGTATGGATGAGCCGTGTGCAGGAGTTCTTCACAAAGCTTCCCTACAGGACCCTTCTGTGTGCCCTTTGCTTCCGATCCCAGGATTTTATGACCCTGCTGTGCAGTGCATTCATGGAACACAGCGTGCTAGCATGTGTACAACTAAGAAGTGCTAAAATTAAAGCACATGGGCCCAGACTTGACAAATGGGGGGGGGGGAGAGTGAGGGAGATTGAAAGACTGCTGTGTATAAACACTTCCCGCCCTCATGCCTAGGTCAAAGAGTTCTGAAACCCTTTTTTAAAGATCCTTAAGAAGTCGCATGGGCTTGACTTTCAGTTGTTCTTGGTGATGTGCAAAAAGATAGTGCCTCCTGGAATGCACATCCCTTCTTTCTCAGATCCTCCTTGTCCATTATTCTACTTCCCCGAGACCACATTTCCCAAATAAACTTCCTGTCCATGAGGCTTTAGTGTCAGGCACAAGTTACTGGAGAAATGGGGTTAAGATAACCAGGAATCAGATATATAAACATTATACAATCAGAAGATGGGAATCAAGGCCCAGAGCACAGAGAGTCAGGTGGATCACTGCAAGAGATTTGAAAAAGTTCCTTCTTTGGAGACTCGGGAAAAGTGGATGTGGCCGAGGATGATCTTTGCTCAGCTTATTCCTGAATTGTTGCATACTAGAAATTTCAAGAAAGAAGCCTTCTCTGTTTAACCTCATCCTAGAGAGATTAGAAGATTGGTGAAGATGCCATCTCTCACCATGACAGACTTTGAAGGGACTCTGATGGGGTTGCCATGAGAGACAGGTTCCATTTTTTCTTTGTGATGTTTTGGCCTTTGCAACTTTGGAGGCTGTTCTCACTTTGAGGAATATGCTGCTGGTGGCTAGATGAAGGTGGCTTCAAAGAGTAAGCCTTGTGTAGACATAGTCTAGGTGACTGCTAGGGAGGTGGTCACTGAGAAGAGATTGTGTAGTGGTGGTTAATAGAGGGTCTCCTTCAGGGCTAAAGGGAAGAGTTTATCTTATATGCTAGGGTAGTACTTGTCCAGCCTGTGAAAATATATTTTCAGCTCTTAAAACCATTGCAGCATAGAATTGCTTCCCTTCCCTTCCTATTTAGCATTTTTCCTTACCAGAAATTTCTGTTTTACTCTAAATATATTTCCTCTGTATGATATTATTTAAAGAAATTGCATCTTTTCTTAAGTAGAAAAGAACATTGTATAAATTAAGGAAAAACATTAAGGAAGACAGACTAAACTTTTGAAATTGTGATCACAAGAATTTTTTTCTTTGTCTATAATGAAGTTTATTTTAACTAAACAGCCTCTGGTAATGAAGTAAATGCTTCTTGGGGAGAATGACCAAGTTCAGTTCACTCTTCTTTGAAGTCAACATGGAGGAATTCTTTCTCAAATGGAGACTCTGTTTTCATTCTTTTCATTTTAATGCCATCTGCCTAACTTTCTTTGCCATGCACATTTCAAAATAATGTACCATAAAACAAAGCCATATTACACAATATCTAAATCTTCTCCCTACCATATGAGAAAAAGCACAAAAGCATCAGATATTCTTCTTTCTTTCAGGTTCAAAACATAATCTTATTGTTCTAACATAGACATAAATACCAAGAACTCATGCTCAACCATGTGGGAAATTGCAACTCTGCGTGGAGGGAAGTGGAATATCCCAAGATTGGGCAGGATCAGTTATTTCTTAAGCTAAGTATGAGTCATCTGAAATAACAAGATAGGAGCTTCTGGTGGTGACATGTCCTGGAATCTACCTACTGAAGTATGTGCTCTGCACTGGAGGACCCTGTTCAACATTGCAGTTAGAATGGATTGCTGATAGCAATGGAAAAATTTGAGAATTTTCCAGATGTAGAAAAAAAGAACTTCAATTCATTCATTCCAGTGACTACCACGTGCCTATAATATGTCAAATCATGTTCTGGACTTTTGGGATTTCTGACCCTTATGGAGTTCACACGTTATAGGGGAGGATGAAAATAAATAATAAAGAACTGTGATGCCCGTGTGAATTATATATTATATATATTGAAGGCTATGGAAAAAGGAATAGCACTGTAAGCAATTGGGAGCACCAAAGAGGTGTGGTCGGTGGTGGTTGTGAGCCCTCTTTGAGAAGGCGACGTTTGAAATTACTCCAAGAAAGTGATCAGCTATCTGGGTTTCTGTGAGAAGAGAACTCCAAGTCAAGAGAATGTCCAGTGCAGGTGTTCTGAGCCTGGATCCTGCCTGAGATGTTCCAGAGACACTGCAGCTGGGTGGAAGAATAGGTGGGAGAGGGGCGAGGGCTAAAGAACAAGTTTGCTCTCTGCGTTTGCTCCCTGCTATTCACTATGTGTAGGACAAGATGAATCTTGCTTCTTTCACCCACCCTTGCAAGCTCTTCGGTCTGCTGAAACAGCTCAGAACATAATGCACTAAGGAAGTCTCTGCAGGTGCCAAAAGGTTACTTATATTCCTTGGACTTTGTTGCTTTTGAGAATTTCTGTTCTACAAGGGGATGGTTATCAATGTAAGAATGGATTGATGTTGTATACAAGTCTTTGAGGACAGAGAGTTTACTTACCAAGAAAATTCTCTTTCAGCAGACTTTAGTTCTTCACAATACAGAATTTTGATTTTTTTTAAAAAAATTATTTTATAAAATTATGTTAAATATTACAGTATACGTTTATGAGGTTATTATAAAAGGGATGCTGGTATGAGAGTAACTGAATATTAGAGAAAATTATCCTAGTGTCCTCTTTGCTAATAGTCTATGACACCTGTCTTACCTTTTGCTTACATAGGACCCAGTAAAGGCCCTCGATGGTTTCCTACCCAAAATCTGGGCTTGTAACTCACTATAGTTCTTTTCTTTGGTGTCTTAGCCAATGGGAGACTTTCCTCCCTTCAGGTAGTGACAATGTGACAATATTGGCTTTACATGTGTTTCGAATCAAGGGCTCCCAGTATTACTGGGCATCCGGATGCCTCTGTTTTTACTTAGCACCTCCCGAAAGTTATGCTAAAGAACATATGTTAAAACTTGCAGTGAAATTGTTACCTGTTATTCGAAAAGCAAACTAATTGCCCAGTAATCCTGTAGACATTGAAAAGATGAAGAGATTTGGTAAGCACTGGCCACTACTGGCTTTCTTTGACAATGTATTGATGAGTTCTTAAAGAAAATGGCCAATTTTCAAATAGAATGAAGAGGAACAGAGTACAAAAACTTGATGGTAATTGGCTACTTCTAAATCCCAAGGCAAAGAGATAAGACCAAGAGCAACAAAGACCCATTAGGAATAATCTTTGCTGCCTCAGTGCCCGTAGCTCAGTGGTTAGGGTGCTGGCCACATGCATCAGGGCTCGTGGGTTCAAACCCGGCCAGGGCCTGCTAAACAGGAATGACAACAATAACAAAAAAATAGTCAGGTGTTGTGATGGGTGCCTGTAGTCCCAGCTATTTAGGTGGCTGATACAAGAGAATCACTTAAGCCCAAGAGTTTGAGGTTGGTGTGAGCTGTGACACCATAGCACTCTACCCAGGGCAACATAGTGAGACTCTGTCTCAAAAAAATAATATAAAGTTAAGATGTAGTGTTTCTATCTGTGCTGTTTGGAGGGTACTGGGAAGCAGCAATACCCTTAAGAAAAAGAGAAATGGGGCCAAGAGGGCAAAGAAATGAGCTTTCCTTGAGAATTAGGTCAAGGAAAATAACTTTGGGCAGAGTTATCATCAAGGGAGTTGACTGGAAGCAAACTGGGAGGCTGCTAAATTTGTGATGACATTGTTTTGCCTAAAAAAAAACATAGACTCATTCAAAGTCACATAAGTGGTGCTGAGGCAGAAAGAGCAGCTGGAATTGCACTGCCCCAGAAGAGGACACGCAATCCACTTCAGGGGAGTCTAATGGGAGATGAACTGTGCCCAGAGGCTAAGTGCCTTCCGGACAGTGCAGCCAATGTTCTATCAAAGGATTTCCATCACCTCTGATAAAAAGGGTGAACTTCAATGTGTGTGCTCAGAGGGATTTCAGCATTCCTGAGGATCAGATACTGGATATCTCCCTTTATTCTGTTTTCCCCATGGAAGTTTCTACTGAGGTTATCCAGTCTCTGTTTATTCAGGGAGGTAAGAGATTGTATGCTGCCTTCCCACTTCTTTCTCTGTGTGCAGTAGAAGACAGTGGCAGGAGTGCTTGCTGAAGATCATGAGCCATGGAACAGAAGGAATCTGAGTTCCGGCAGACCCACAGTAACTATGGCTTACAAAAAAGGTAGAATACTACGGTATGAGATCACAGACATTGGGGCATTTTTGACACAGAAGATAACCTATCCCGACAAGTACACACAAGGTGAAGAGCAAATTTTGTTTGATTATTATTATTTCTTTGTTTTAGTGGTAATGACATTGCTTACTTGAATGTAGCAAAAATATTAAATAAATAAAAATAGTTACGTGCACTATAGTTTGAAGAGTTTTCAAATACGGTTTTCATTTTTAAGTAATATATCCAGGTAGAAATGACATGACAGAAGACAGAAGTATCATTATTAGCTGATCTGTAGGAAAATGCTCTCTGGAGGTGGTGGGTTCAAACCCAGCCCCGACCAAAAACTGCAAAAAAAAAAACAGTCAAAATGCTCAAAAATCTCTTTTATTTTTTAAAAATTATAATAAAAAGTACATGAATTTTAAAAAATAGTTATAGAAAAATAAAACTACAATTTCTATTTCATTAAAATAGAGACTAAAATGCTGGTGCTAATTAAACTTATGTCTCATGGCTCTAGAAAACTCTACATTTCTTATAAATTTTTTTTGTAGGAAAGTTGCATGGGATCTTCTGTTTTTAAACCCCTAATTTTCTCCATAAAGTTTATATCACAAAGGACAGAACACCACTTGGGAGACTCCTGGTTAGATTAGGGAGAGGTAAACTGTCCTTGAGTTGTTCCTAATCTTGTGAAAGACACCGGACATCTCTTTCCAAGGGGGTTGCAGGTACAGACAGGAAATGCAAACCAAAACTGCCCTGAGATATCACTTAAGCCCAATAAGACTGGCCCACATCACAAAGTCCCACAGTGGCAGGTGTTGGTGCAGGTGTGGAAAGAGAGACAGTTTTACACTGTTGGTGGGATAGCAAACTAATACAGCCCCTTTGGAAAGAAGTATGAAGTGTCCTCAAAGAAATCAAACTAGACCTCCCATTGGAATCCACAATCCTACTGCAATGCTAGGATAAGAAAAAATCATTTTATCATGAAGACATTTGCACTAAAATGTTTTTCACAGCTCAATTTACAATCACCAAGATGTAGAACCAATCCAAATGCCCATCAACTCAGGAATGGATTGACAAATTATGGTAAATATATACCATGAAATACTATTCAGCCATAAAAGATGGAGACTTTACCTCTTTTCTATTAACCTGGATGGAGTTGAAACACATTATTCTTTTTTTTTTGGAAGACAGAGGCTTAAGCTTTCACCCTAGGTAGAGTGCTATGGCATCACAGCTCACAGCAGCCTCCAACTCCTGGGCTCAAATGATTCTCCTCTCCAAGTAGCTGGGACTACAGGCACCCACCACAACGTCCGGCTGTTTTTTGGTTGCAGCCGTCATTATTGTTTGGCAGACCAGGGCTGGATTCGAACCCGCCAGCTCAGGTGTATGTGGCTGGCGCCTTAGCCACTTGAGCCACAGGGGCTGAGCCGAAACACATTATTCTTAGTAAAGTATCACAAGAATGAAAAAGCAAGTATGAAATGTACTCAATTTATTATGACGCCAATAGACAATCTAACACACACATTCCTAGAAGAAAAACATAATTCTGTTCAAGTTGGGGGGAGGACAATGAGCAAGGAAGAAAGGGGGTGGTATACACCCACTTAAAGGGCACAAGGTAGGGGTGTACGGCACACCTGTTGGGTATAGGACACAACTACCCCAAGAGGGACCCTACCTAACAAGTTCAAAAATTGTCATCTAGTTGTTTGTACCCTCACAATAACCTGAAATTTAAAAAAGAATAAAATACCATTTACAAACACCTGGCCTCAAAGGGCTGAAGTGATGGCTCTATCCCTGTAGGGTCTGGGCCAGTGGTGGTCTTGGCTCAAGACTTTCCTTACTGACAAGAGCCATGGCAGTTCTGCTTAAGTGAGGGGATGAGCTGCTGCATTGATTTATCACTCATGCACATTCTGAGGCACAGCTGGTGACTGCCTCAAAGATACTGAGTTCCTCTTCTTCCCCTTCCTCTACTTCTTCCTCATTCTCCTCTCTGTTTCCTTCTTTAGTTATGAAACTACATTCTTGAAAATCTAACCGATGAGTTGCCTCAGACAAGGAAGCCCTAGTAACATTACTCAAAACAATGCACAATATTTAGCCCCCTTGAGAGAAGGAAGACTTAAAATTATTTGAAAGTACTAGTCACTAGATACATTGACAACATATGTCTTGAGTTGGGGGGAATCACACAGCCACGAATCAGCAAAGGGGTTTGAATGAAAGCTCGTGACTTTTGTTCATTCTCTCCATTTGCTTACTGCAGTGATTAAGATAAATCTTATTTTAAATAAAAATGTTGCAGGACACGCCCTTGAGGGCAGAAGGGAAGAGAAATGCTGAGGTATCTGGCTCTCACTGTGGACTCTGTGCTGGAGACATGCACCACTAGGAGTGGGATGGAGGAGACGGCTTCTGAGGGGCGAGAAATGTGCCCGAACTATGAGGTTCCATGGGAAGAAGGATGGGAGTGGAGTAGAAAGTTTCAGGCTTGGACAGGGTCAAGAGATGGTCCAGTGCAGTCATCCCTCAGAGGCAGGTGTTATGCTCCCTGTTCATAGAGACTCAAACCCATGGAGGAGAAGTGACCTGCCTGTGGTCACACAGCTCATCAAACATGGAACTAGGACCAGTGCTCCAGCTGTTTTTAGGTGTCTTCTTCCTTATACCACATTGACAAACTGTACAAAGAAAGTAGAGATGGGGATGGGTTTATGTAAAATAGTATGTCTGTCAGTTAAAGCAGAACAGGGCAGGCAGTTTTAAAATTCCGGGAAGGTGTATGATAGGGAAGAACGATTGTCCCCAATCATGAATGAGAACCTTTGAGTACCAGTGAGAAAATCCCCCTTCTAGTTCTCCCCCTGTCCATAGTGATGAAAGCTGAGAGCTAAGACAGGCATAAGCACTGTTAGTCATAAGCACTTATCCCAGAACTGGATAGTTACTACTTTGAAAGTCCCTGTCAAGCCTGTTATGGATACATTTGCATGTTTGTTGGGAAATTATTGGACCAGCCCCATTTCAGGCAAAGCCATGTTCTCCTGGGTAGGGCAGCAAGCCCTATATAAAGGTCCTCTGCTGCCCAACTACTAAACTCCTGGTGCGTGAGTCACAATCTCCTGTGGAGAACCTGGTGAGTTGCAGTCCTTGGGTTTCTCTATTTTATGGTGCTCTGAAATGTGAATTTAATCTGAGATAGAAAGACTGGTGGATCCAAATTTTGATGCTACTTAGTTGATTAAAGCTTATGATTACAGCACAATGATGACCTGTTTTGTTTGTTGTTTGTTTGTTTGGGGTAGATAGTTTGAAGTTTACATAGAGAAAGAGGTTAATAGGAAACG
>CAUYRH010101408.1:0-35844 GCA_963574655.1 Perodicticus potto | reverse complement strand
CAGGACCTGTATGCTTCAGGACAAAGTTTTCATCTTCAAATTTCTCCCCGTAGATAGACTTGCCACCAGTGCCATTATGGCGTGTGAAGTCACCACCCTGGCACATAAACCCTGGAATAATTCTGTGAAAGCAGGAACCCTTATAACCAAATCCTTTTTCTCCAGTGCTCAAAGCTCGGAAGTTTTCTGCTGTCTTTGGAACTTTGTCTGCAAACAGCTCGAAGGAGACGCGGCCCAAGGGCTCGCCGTCGGCGGCAATGTCGAAGAACACGCTGGGGTTGACCATGGCTGATACCAGACGACCAGAAGAAACGACAGCGTCTGCAAAGCCGACCTACAAGTTTTTCAAGTCCCTCTCTCCCAGCCTCTTCTGCCATGGTGATGCCATTATCCTGGCCTCTCTGGACACTGAGCATCATTTTACAACTACAACACTGTGATGAATGATCTGTCTCCCCATTCCCAGGATGCCCATGGGTACTACTGCTGGCTCAGAGCCCTCGATCTCAGACCTTCTCATAGGAGGGCAGGATATGGAGGGGGAGCGAGGGGGAGAGTACTTCCTGAGCCAGGTCTCAGGGAAGCAGCCCTTAAGGACTCAAGTGTGAGGCTGGGCAGGAAGCCTTTCCCCCAACCGACCTCACCCCTCCTACCTCTTTGTGTTGGGTATAGCCATACCCAACAAAAGGTTTTCTTTTTTTTTTTCTGGAGACAGAGTCTCACTTTATCGTCCTCGGTAGAGTGCCATGGCATCACACAGCTCACAGCAACCTCAAACTCCTGGGCTTAGGTGATTCTCTTGCCTCAGCCTCTCGAGTAGCTGGGACTACAGGCGCCCGCCACAATACCCGGCTATGTTTTTGTTGCAGTTTGGCCGGAGCCGGGTTCGAACCCACCACCTTCGGCATATGGGGCCAGCGCCCTACTCATACCCACTGAGCCACAGGCACCGCCCCAAACAAAAGGTTTAGCCATACCTTCCACCCAGGGCTAAAGCCTCCCCCCCCCCCCGGGGAGATGGGCTAGCTAGGGAAAGGAGACCTAGGAGCCAAGAGACCTCACTCCCTGCGGACCCTGGGTCTCATACCTTCTTTAGAAAGGAAAGATTTTGGGGCCACTCACCTGCTGGGTATTCCTTCTTCTCAGGGCATGTGCCTATGTCCCTGTGCAATGTTCAGTGAGTCGCGGGCTCTGCTTCCTTCTCCTTCCCCTGGCGGGGCCATGTCCCTGAGCGCAAGCCTCCTGCCAGCATCCTTGCTCTCAACCCCCCTCCCCCACCCCGCTCTGCTGGAAAAATCCTCCCTAACAGCTCCGGCTGCTGTCCGGGCCTCTGAGGAATGAACACAGCTCCCCATAATTTTCCAGGCGCTACTGGATGGGACAGTTTGTAATAAAATTGCTTCTAAAAACATATTTGCAAGTCACCACTGCATTTTTTAAACAGAACAATCTCCCACAGGGGCTCTTCGTCTCCGTGATTAAGTAGCTGACTTTCTTACATATATTTTGTTATATACGTCTTAACCAGGCTGAAGAAACACTGTCTCTTCCATGGCCTCCTTTAGTTGTCTTGATATGTGACTCACAGAGTTATCTGATGCCTCCCCTCCCTGGGGTGGGTTGACAGGTGAGGGATGGGGGTGCGTTTGTGAGCCCAAACCTGCCAGGAGGGCAGCCTGGCTGAGCAGGGAGCCAGCCTGGATCACCTGAGGCCCAAGGGACGTGGGTATGTGGGGCTGGATTCCTGTGCCAGGCTGGGCCCTTAGCCTCCCTCATGGAGGAAGCCAGAGAAGCTCAGCCACTGCCTGCCTGGCTGTGTGCAAGGTTACCTCAAACCCTTGGAGCTGGGCCGGGTCAGGGTCTTCACCCTTCCCCATACAGTGAAGTTGCCAACAAAGGCCAGAACATGAGTCGTGTCAGGGTGAAGAAACTCACTCTTCTTTGGAGTTGGGACACTAGCTGTGTAGGGGACTGTCCCGGGCATCCAAGCAGAGCCCCCTTGGCATACCATGGGCAGAGACTGACCCCGGTGGATGATTAGGGTCTGACTTTGTGGTCCCCATGGCCCTGTTTCACCCCATGCCAAGGCAACCCCACAGAGCTCCAGCCTGGGTCTAGGCGCCACTTGCTGCCTGTAACTAACTGGGTCATTGATTTTTTACGTTCATGACAGGGGCTATGTCGGCCAATTGTACCGAAACTTTTGTTTTCCCACCCTGTCTGCATGACTCCTTCTGTGGAACAAAACCCACTCCTTAAAAATGACCTCCCTATGCCCTAGCCAATTGATAGGGCTGATCCCAGAGATGCGGGTGCTAGGAAACCTCACGACCCTGTGACCTCATTCGCTCCCAAGGGATGAGACTGGTCTGCGTGACTCAATTCAAGCCTCCTAGTGTGCAGACTGCAAAACTGCCTTGGACTTACCTGTTATGAGGACTACTGGACGAGGGTCCCCGTGTAACACCAGCTGACAGCCAGGTGCAGTGTTATGAAGTTGGACTGATGACCTTCCCAGGGCCAGGCTCCGTGCACGGTGCACATGCGTGCACATGTCCGCACAGCTGTGGGTGTCTACCCTGGTGCCACAGAAGTTGGGGCTGCCTGACAGCCTCCTCCCTGGGGTCAGCTCCTGGTGGCTGGAGCCCTGCTCACCGGCATGTTGCAGTCTGAACTTGCACTGGCCGAGTGCACAGTCCAGTCAGGGCAGGAAGGAGCAGGCAGCTGGGAAGTCTGCACCTCATGCGAGCAGAGTGTGGAGTGGACAAGCACTGGCTTCCTGCCAGTGGGCCACTGGCATGGGCTACTCTGGGCATGGCTAGAGACTCTGCTCCCAGGCTCCCTAGCAGCCTTCTTCAGACACCTCACTGCCCCCACCACAGGCAGATCTACAGGGACAAAGGTGGTCCCAAAGGGAATTCAGCCCATCCTCGCCTCTACTTTTCCAGCAAAAGGCAGGGCTACTTGGGCCTGGGGACACCAGAATGGGGTGTAGCCTCATGCTTAGGGGGCTGCTGGCTGCAAAGTGTGCAGCCCCCACTCTGGGAGCCCTGGGAAATGGTGCCCAGCCCCTGAGCAGAGGCCTCCAGAACCCCAGATAGCATGAGGGCCCCAGAGTGTCCCTCTCTCCCTGGGAAGGTGCTCAGAGATATATCAATTATATTTCTCCTCCTTAATAGGCTGCTTACCTTATGATGTGGGAACACAAAAGTAAATTTTAAAATCAATTATACAATTACATATGTAGTAATAACAGAGTACACAGCTAATCTCCACTGGGTCAAGACTGCAACCTCCCAATAATGCAGGTTTCATTAGGGCAAGGGCTGCTCCTGCCAAGAATTATAGAAATAATGGGAGTGGGTGTATTCAGCGGGAAGTAACAAATGAGGCCGCTCTTGAGATAAGACACAGAGCCGGCTGCTTGGCGAGGGCCTGCGCAGGCCGGGCACAGTGGGGGTCACCCACTGCCGAGGGAACAAGAATTAATTTTAGACGCTTCCTAGGGCCTGGCAGGTGGGGGCTTCTGTCTGGTGGCCGGGGTGCAGGGAGCAGAGCGAGGGTCCCACTGCCCCACTTCTGCCTCCCAAGGCTACGACCCTCCCACACACACTGTGCTCCTGTCTTTCAGCCACCCCCACAACACTGCTGACCACACCCTGGCACTTGGACCTTGCGGCGACTCTAAGCACTGCTGCCAGCCCATGGGGAGCACAAATGCCAGGCTGGCTTGGGTGGACCCAAGCAGAAGCTCAGCCAGCTGGGCACGTGCATGGAGCCCCTCCGAGTTCCATGCTGGGCCACACCCTGCACCCACAGGCCACAGGAACTGCTCCAGGGGTTTGTTGCACAAGTGTCCAGTCTGCTGAGCCAAGAAGGGATACCTGCCAGAAAAGTCTGCAAGCCAGGGAGGGATGGGGAAGACAGCTGGGAATGGCAGCTTCTTTGTGTCCCAGGCAGACCAAAGTCAGGCCCCATGGGGATCCCAGACTGGGCTCCACAGTCAGCCAGACCGGCCTGCTCTTCTGGTTCCGAATTACTGGCCCTGGTGTCCAGGTCTCCAGCCATGGGATAGGTGTGCAGTTGTAGAGAGATTCCCGCCACGGGGAGGGCTCCCACTGGTGCTCCAGCCTACAGAGCCCTGTGCCAAAGCCCTCCTGGGAAAGGGGCCCGTCCCTCATCCCCCAAACCACTGCAGTGGGACCCTGCAGGAACCACCTGAGCCTCCAGGTCACTGTGCATGTAAATGAGGTGGAGACAGTGTCTGTTGGATTGGCCTTTTCTTCCCAGAGCCTGCAAATAGACTCTGATAAGGGGATCTTTGTAATTACATGGAGCTACACTGGTCAATTCTGACTTTCAAATACTGCAGGGCCTAAAGAAGGGGAAGAAAGCGCGAACACATGTTCTCCTGGCAATGCAGGCTCCTTTTGAATCTGCCGTCTCCCGGAGCCCGGCCAGCCGCGGCCGCCTCCTTTGTGAGTGCTATCGCTCCATCACGGCGCGAGATCATTTCCAAATTAAATTTTATGGTCCATTACTTACCGCTCCGACACTGGTCTAATGGAATCTTAAATGGAACTGACTTGATCTGTGTGGGCTGGCCTCTCAGTTAAGATGTTATTTAGTTCTAATTATCAGATAATGAACTCGGGAAATTTAATTTTTAATATTTGTATGTCAAAAGTCCATTGTGTTTTGGTTAGAGACTTTAAATTAAAAGTTAACTCGGACACCCTCCTGAGGGCTGCAGTCACACAGAGCCCCCACTTATTTGCAGGTGCAGAACCTGAATGACCTGAGGAGGGCTGGCAGGAGGCCGGGCTCAGAGCACTGCCCCACCACAGGCGGGAGAGGCCTGGATGGAGCGAGGCAGGCTGGGGCCTCTCTCCAGGACCAGCCCCCAGTTGATTCGAGGAGGGTGCTCCTCCCTCCCTGGCCCATGGACACCACTCTGGGGTCCTTGGGCCCCAAACGCCTTGCCTTGTCTCCCCCAGCTGTCGCTGAGACCCCAGGGACTACCAAACAGAGAAAATAAAAAGCATCCACTCCAGGCTCCCTGGTGGAGACCTGAGTCCCCACAAGCCTCCCTGGTTTCTCAGATGAAGACAGAGTCCCCGTTCCCTGATGAGAAGGAAATTTCAGGTTTCATCCCATTCATTAAGTGGCAGGAGAGTTTCCGCAGTGCAATGGAGCACAGGCAACAACCAGGGA
Organism: Perodicticus potto; assembly: GCA_963574655.1. Lineage (NCBI taxonomy): Eukaryota > Metazoa > Chordata > Mammalia > Primates > Lorisidae > Perodicticus > Perodicticus potto. The sequence goes on along the minus strand of CAUYRH010101408.1, from coordinate 30,630 downwards.
GAGCTGACACGGCACCCTGTCCTCTGCATGGGCAGCTCCCATCCCACCATCAAGGCAGAAGTCTGCTGGATTCCCTGGGCTCTCCCTGCTCCTTCAGGCTCCCCGCACACTTCTGCCCCTTGGTGTTGACACTCGAGCCCGCCTTCTCCAGTCCCATCATTGCCCACCAGGCCTGGAGACATCGAGGCAGAGCAGGCCCTCTAGCCAAATATTTAAGTCCAGGTGTTTCCAAGGCAAGTCAGGCCCAGGGCCCCACTCCACCCTGGTGTGACCTGGACCCAAGGCTGGACACTACCACACTAGCCCCAAGGCCCAGGTTCATGTGTGCTGCCAGCAACTATCTGAGACTCAGGAATCTGGTTTAACTTCAGCCAGGCACAGGGGCACAGCCATCCTGCCCAAGCCGGGCGCAAAAGCAGGGCTACAGGAGATCATCAGGAGGGTTTCCTGGAGCTACTGCAGGCCTAGTGTGGGGGTGGGCAGAGAATGAGATGGGGCATGAAGACAGGTGGGGCAAGGGGCGGGGCTGGATGGAGCTTGCTGGTGGGGGCAGACAGGGGCTGGATCTGGCACTTCCCCCCATCTGGCAGCTGGCCCAGCTGGAAGTGCCTCCCTCCAGCCACAAGGTCACCTGGAGTCCAGGAGGGGGGTGCCAGTGGGGCACAGCCACTCTGCAGTGATGACCAGCAGCAGCCCTCAGTGAGCCCCATGCTGGTCCCCTTGACTGGTCTACAGTGAGAAGCAGCCAGCAGTGGGCTGACTATCACTTCAGCTGTAGGTGCCCAGGGGCCAGGCGAGTCTTCCCATCGGGATTTTATGTGTTGTGCCCCCCATGCTGTGTCAAAGCTTCAGCACTTACAGGGGCTCACCTGGGAGCCTGGGGGGGACTGGTACGCTCAGCCCCCACATGGGAGGGCCCTTGGGCTGTATCAGGCCTCCATGGTGTACCCCCAGAGTGGTACCATCTGTCTTTGAGCCCTAGTTGGGGGCTTCCAAGGTGACCACAGGGCCTGCACCTGTATAGCCCCCCACAAACTGCAGGCTAGCAGGAGGGGAAACACTAGGGTGTCTTCCTTGGGGCCTCCAAAATTGAGACTGAGGCTGCCTATTTATTGTTGCTTGCTGAGCAATCAATCCACCCCAAAATTTAGTGTCAAAACTGTGATGCAGGCTTGGCGCCTGTAGCACAGTGGTTATGGCTCCAGCCACATACACCGAGGCTGGCAGGTTCAAACCCAGCCCAGGCCAGCTAAGCAACAATGACAACTGCAACAGAAAAATAGCTGGGTGTTGTGGCGGGCACCTATAGTTCCAGCTACTTGGGAGACTGAGGCAAGAAAAACGCTTAAGCCCAAGAGTTTGAGGTTGCTGTGAGCTGTGACTCCACAGCTTTCTACCGTATGTCAAGGGTGACATAGTGAGGCTCTGTCTCAAAATAATAATAATAATTTGTAGGGGATCTGTACAAGTTTTCAATGACTATAATCTGAAAACATTATATGCAAAAACATGCTGCCGAATTTGTGCACATGAAGGATTGTGTCATAAGGACACAATAGTAGAACTGAAAAAAAAAGTCTGCTCTTCTCAACAAAATTTTTTTTAAGTTACAACCCAAACAGATTCCATTGTAAAAGTCAGTTACATGATAGCATATTTAATAGCAAAAAAATCAAGACCATTTACTGATGGTGAGTTTATTAAGCAATGTATGGAAAGCACAGCAGATAAAATTCGCCCTAAAAAAGGGGGGATATTGGCTTGGCGCCTGTAGCTCAAGCAGCTGAGGCGCCAGCCACATACACCAGAGCTGGTGGGTTTGAATTCAGCCCAGGCCTGCCAAACAACAATGATACCTACAACCAAAACATAGTCGGGTGTTGTGGCAGGTGCCTGTAGTCCCAGCTACTTGGGAGGCCAAGGCAAGAAAATCACTTAAGCCCAGGTGTTGGAGGATGCTGTGAGCTGTGACACCATTGACACTCTACCCAGGGTGATAGCTTAAGGCTCTGTCTCAAAATAATAATAATAATAATAATGATAATAATAATAATGGGGGGGATATTTCTAAAATCACTTGGTCTCACCAGGCTACAGCCAGGAAAATTGAAGTAATTGGAAAATCTATCAAAAGAAGTTTGGAGGGTAAAGCTGCTAATTTTAAATTTCATGCTTTGGTGATGGATGACAGTGCTGATGCTACGAATATGCCTCAACTTGCCAATTTATTAGAGGTGTTGATGACAAATATGATGTCACTGAAGAAATGCTGTTAAAAGGCACAACTAAATCAAGAGATTTGTACAAAACAGTAAAAAATATGTTAAAGCCATTTTCTTCATCCAGAGTTAACGTACCTGGTATAGTTACTGATGGTGCCCTGGTGATGGCAGGTAAAAGAGAGGAACTAGAAAATTAATAGAAGAGGAACAATTGCCACCCCCAACTCACACCTGATGAAGTATCATTGCATAGTACATCAAGAAAATTCTCGTGCAAAATCTTTAAAAGTGGATAATGTGGTGTAAATCATCATCCAGACTGTGAATTTCATAAGGAACGAGGGACTGAATCATCACCAATTCCAGGAATTCCTAAAAAGTATTGATACTGACTATGGTGACATCATTTGCTTTTCAGAAGTAAATGTCAAGGCCAAATATTGAAAATATTTTATGATTTGTGATATGTTACCAAGTCATTTATGGCATCAAAAGCCAAATTTGTACCTCAACTTGACAATAAAAACTGACTTACAGATTTAATGTTTTTAGTGAATCTAACCGCTCATTTAAATGAGTTAAACATATGTGTTCAAGGTGAAAACCCACTTATCAATACAATGTTTCAAACCATAACAAGGTTCCAAATGAAACTAAAATTATGGCAAACTCAAATTAAGGCAGATAATTTTATGCATTTTGACATGTTGGCTAACCAACAGTCCTCGAACAGCGAAAATTACGCAGCCTTGCTTTTCAATTCGATACAAGAATTTGAGAGCAGATTTCAAGACTTCCGGGAAAATAATATCTTGGTGCATTTGCGAATCCATTTTCAGTCAACATAAATATGTTAACTGCCAATCTTCAAATAGAACGCACAGAGCTGAAGTCTGATATTCAACATAAAGAAAAATTTGATCACGTCTCTTTACTGGACTTGTATAGGTCCTGTCTTCCCAGAGACAAATACCCCTCACTTCATAGTCCCAGTTTAGTCATGTCGTTGCTTTCTGGCAGCACCTACCTTTGCAAGCAACTATTTTCAGGAGTGAAGTACAGTAAGAGTAAAACTAGAACCAAATATTTGATGAGCCCCTGGAGAACTCACTGAGAATTGCAACGACTTCCAAACCAGATATTGATGCATTAGCTTCTCAATTACAATTTCAAATATCCCGCTAGGTTTCTGTTGCCCATTTAACTTTTATTATTAAAAAGAAAGAAACAAAAATAAATAAATAAATAAACAAAAAAGAAAGAAACTTTTATTACTTAGATAGATACATTGTCTATATTACTGATTGCAAACTTGGATCTGCTCTGTGATTTTGAAAGACTCTCTGAACAGGCCTCTGCATTATTAGGATTATTACGTGAGGACTTTATGGCTTATCCGCGGAGGGGGGTTGTCACAAAAATTATGCGCAGACCTTTATTTGCTTCATCAGCTTTGTTGGCTATTAGGTGTCCTCTTTTTAAAGCATCTGTGTTTCTTGCCAAATTTTCACCTTGTATTTTATCTTTTTCTTACAGGTTTGTAGCAGTTCTTTTATGTCGTGATAATATAAGCCCTTAGATCATGATATATAGTGATTTTCATGAATAAAAGCTCTGAATTTTTTTTTTTTTTGGGTAGAGACAGAGTCTCACTTTATCGCCCTCTGTAGAGTGCTACGGCGTCACAGCTCACAGCAACCTTCAACTCTTGGGCTTAGGCGATTCTCTTGCCTCAGCCTCCCAAGTAGCTGAGACCACAGGCACCCGCCACAAAGCCCGGCTATTTTTTTGTTGCGGTTTCACTGGGGCTGGGTTTGAACCCACCACCCTCGGTGTATGGGGCTGGTGCCCTGCCCACTGGCCACAGCCGCCACCCAAAGCTCTGAATTTCTAAATTTTAAAATAGCTATTATTTTGTGTATGCTATTTAATATTTTTATTCCCTGAGGCCATGAAGACATTTTTTCTGTGGAGTCAAATTTTCAGTTTATTTCATACGGATACCAGTCAGTCCAGCACCACCTGTTGAAAATATCTCAAAAAAGACAGATGTAAGACAGGAAGCACCATGGCTCACACCTGTAATCCCAGCAGTTTGAGAGACCAAGGCAAGGGGATGCTTAAGACCAGGAGTTCAAGACCATCCTGGGCAATATAGCAAGACCCCCATCTCTACAAAAATAAAATCAAGAAATTAGCCAGGGGTGGTGACAGGAGGCCAAGGCAGGAGGATCACTTGAGCCCAGGAGCTTGAGCCTGAAGCGAGCTAATGTTGTGCTACCGTATTCCAGCCTGAGTGACATGGCAAGACCCTATTTCTAAAAAAAATGGGTCAAATGTGACAATTTTGAGTATTTTATTACTAATTTCACATGAACAGCCCTTTTAATCTTAGTATTTTCCTTCCTTTGCTGGGGCTGTGAGTATGTTACTGATCTTTTAACACTGTGATCAATTATGTCAGACTTACAGGTAAGTTGAAAACATAGCACAGAGTTCCCGTGTACCTTTCACCCAAGTGTTAGCATTTACCATACTTCCTTCCCGCCCCCTCCCTCTCATCTACACAGTGGGCACTTCCTGAAAGCAAAGGCATCCCCTCCTGCAACACAGCCATCAAAATCAGGGGCTCATCATGAATAAAAGAGTATTGTCTAAACTATAAACATTCAAACGTTGTTACTCGTCCTACTAACATTCCCTGTATGTGTGTGAGTTAGTCCCCTCCTAGCCTTTCCACTGAAGGGCTGGGCCCAGTGACAGCCCAGTGACAGGCGCGGCACTGCTCAGACCCTAGATGCCTCCCAAGAGCTAGACAGGTGGCAGAGTCCAGGGCTGGGCAGAAGAATCATGAAAGCAGAGAGAGTGAAAGAAGCATAAGAGTGACACACTGCAGCATCACTCCCTAGGGACAAGCCAGCTCACAGTGACACCCTGCAGAGACGCTCCCTGGGAATAAGCCAGCTAACAGTGTGTTGCCAGCTAGCCAATCTTTCTTTACTCAGATTTTAAGATCTTAATTTTGAAGTAGTTGATGTTTATGTAAGACTGTGAATTGCTATAAAAGTTAGAAAGCCCCTGCTCTGGGTGGTTCCTGGGTGCTCTGAACACAAACTGCCCATTTTGGGCCCTTGCCCAAACGGTCCCATGTTCATCCCGATGATGGTGCAGAAGATCCGACCATGTGGGCACCCCACCATGACTCCGGGCAGGAGTCCCGGCATTAACCACAAGGCCACTCACATTCACGCCTCCTCCTGGAAGAAGCCACTGCTTGTGCCTCTGCCCGTGTCTGTCCCCAACTGTCTTTATCCAGAAACCCTTCACACATTCTGGGTTCTGACCCTTTGCTCGTTATATGCATAGAAAACACCCCTCCAGGTGTATGCTGCGTCCTTTGACCCGGTGTATGCTGCGTTTTTTGATGGGGAAAGTTTGGGATTGCAGCAGCTGAGTGTGGCGAATCCAGTTCTGGGTTGGGGGGCATTCAGGCTGCAGAGATGCCACCTACAGGCTCGTCAGTGCACCTGAAGATGACCTCAGTGTACACTCAAGGGCCTGCTGGTGACAGCAAAACCCGCACTAAGAAGCTTAGGAAGATGTTTGTTTGAAATAAGTGAGTTCACCTCTCCCTGGCAGCCACACAGCCGTCTGCTGGGCCGCCCTCCTCTCAGGGCAGGATGTGGCTCCCACAGAGGAGGCTGGCAATGAGGCCCCTGGCAGACCAGGTCTGGGTAAAGCCCACTCCTCTGGAAGGAGGAGGGAGAGGATACTGGGGCTCCCCATCCAGCAGAAGGGGGCGGTGGAGCCATCCGCATCCTGGACACAGGAGGTTGCACATCTCGGGGCCCCAACCGCCGGCTAGAGAGCCCTCATGGTGACCAATGTCTACCTGTGTCCGTGCTAGGGGTGTCCGTGTCCAGGCCCACCTCCACCACAGTTAGTGTCTCTGTGACATCCAGGGAGCTCTGGGACAGGGCACCCAGGATGGCAGAGGAGGCCTGTTGGGGGGGGGGTTGCTGTTTACACTTGGACACTGAAGCACCAAGGGTCCTACAGGGGCCACAGGGATGGCCAGGGGTGTCTGCAGGAGTCAGGGCTAGTGGAGCAGGGGCCCAAGGACAGTGGACACACCAGGCAGGTGCCAGCTTTACCTCTTTGGAGCTGGCCTGTGCCTGGGCTCAGTGACGGACGTCCTGGCAACTGTGCAGCCAGCCAGGTCATCTCTGGCTGAGAAGCCACTGTCCTGGCCACCCCAGGGCTCAGCCTCCAGCCTGTCCTCTCCTGCCTGAGTGGCCAAAGAGGGATACCTGTCCCCTGCCCCAGCAGCTATGCCTGGTTCTCAGGAAATACCCTCTAAGGGAGTGGGGCTAACAGGCATCACGGGCAGCTCACCTGTCCACCTCCCATGGTGGCCGACCATAGCCCCCCATTTCAAGGCTCCCTCCATGCTATGCCCTCTCAGATCAAGACACAGTCCTCTCACTGACCCCAGGACCCCATACCAAGCTCTGCTTTGTCCCCCGAGATGCCATCCCACAGCATCAGTGGCCACCCACTCACCTGGCTTTGGCTTCCAGGGATCAGGCTCTGGCCGTCTGGACATGGATTCTGGAGGCATAGGAGAGCCCAGTGTGCCCCAGGAAAGTGCCGGATTCCCAAGACATGAGAACCCAGACAGGACTCTCACCTACCAGAGGTGTTCCCTCAGAGGGCCCCTTGCCATGTCACCCGAGGTGGGGCCCAGTGTGGGAAGGCTGGGCAGTGGGGTTCTGGCCCCCACTCCACGGGGGAACCCCAGAGCCCTGCAATGTGGGAATGCAGCCAGGGTTCATCAGGAATATTTATTCCTGGGGACTCCAGTGCACCTGAGTGAGGCTGAGTTTACAAATTACACCCACCTACCCGCCCTGCTGTCCAGGAGTTTTCTCTTGCCTTGGTAGGCACACTGGGCACCCAGGGCTGGCTGCCTGCACCATGTTCCCACCACGAGGCCCCTTATCATATTCGGCCTCTTAATGACAATCAATACCCAGAAAAGCAGCTCTCTCTGCCTGGCCTTGCCCATAGCAGGGCGGTGTGCAGATGTGGTGGCGGGACATTGGCCTAGGGTTTTCATCAGCCCCAGCCACCCGCCTAAACACCGCTGGCCCCTGCCCGGCGTAAATCACACTCTTATTGCCACGGTGTCCAGGCAGTGGCTCCTGCTAAAAGCAGTGTTACTGTCTCCTAAATTCAGAGGCTGGTGATTGATGCCTCCTGCCTGGCACACGCATAAGCCACCATCTGCTTACAGGGAAACATAAACTTTGAATAAGCGCGTCCTGCTGATTTTAACTGGGCTAATTTATTGCTCACAAGCAAAGGAGCTGAGCTCTCGGGACGTCTCCAGCTGCCTGGAGTCCCCGCCTGGCCCTCTTGCCTGTGCCTGTGGCTTGAGAAGGTTGTGGTCAGCCGCTACAGGACATCACACCAAACTTCGGCCCCCAAAGTGTGAGAGCAGGAGCCCAAGAAGTGCCTCCTGAAGGGGATTTATTTCTGAATCACGCTTTCCCAGCCCAGAGGAAGCCTGTTCACTTCACAATCAGTTTCTTCTTGTTGTAAACAGGCTCTTTCTGAAACTTCTGCATGATTTTAATTACAGATAAGTTTCTCTTTAAAGGCCAGGCATTCATGCTTGGGTTGCTAAGCTGAATTCGATACATCTCTATGTTAACAGTGTCCGGCAGCTGGGCTTGGGCCACCCACCTGCTGGCCTGCCCAGGCAGCCCAGGTTCTGAGAGCTCCTCAGCCTGGAGGCACCGAGGGACCCAGCAGCTCCTGCTGCCTCACAGGCAGCTCAATGTCCCCTGAAGCCACAGCCAGGTAGAGAATGTGGTGGTGCTGGCCCAGACTCACAGGACAGACCACCTCAGAGGTCACAGGGTTAGGAGGACTGTGCTTCTGCCGAGGCAGCAGTCTCTTCCCTTCCCCCCCATTTCCTCCAGGAGGCATTTCCTGTGTTTCCTGCCCCCCCACCAGAATTTCCACTGGATTTCTGGGCCTGTCCCTTCCCCATGTGGACAGGTAGAAGCTGAAAGAACCACTCACTTGTCATTCTGGCCCCCAGACCAGGCAAAGACCTCTGTGAAGGCACCCCTGCCCGCCAACACCTGGGCAAAAATCCAGGAGAGTGACACCGCCTCTGGGGGTCTTGGCACAGAGAGGTGTGGAGGGCCTGTCTCCATCTCCTGTGGGCCGGGTGAGCTCTGTGCAAGGGGTGCTTCAGAGGAAGGCGCTTGTGCAATGGTGGGGTGGACTGTTTGCCAGCGTCCATTGCATACTTGTGCAGTAGTGTTGAGTCCAGGGACATCCAGGTACTGGGGAGGCCTCCTGGAACCTCCTCCAGGAAGCACCTCACTTCAGAACATGCTCTGGCCCTAGGGTCAGTATATCAAGAGAGCCCAGTGCCAGTTACCATCTGGCCGACAGCTGAGGCGGCAGCAGCCACCAGTGGAACCCAGGTGTCCTCTGCCCTGCCAGCTCATCCCCGCCCTGGGCCAGGGGCTCACCCAGGGCAGCGGATCCCAGGAAACTGCATGGGAGCCAGTGAGGCCCCAGAGAGTCACTGTGTGGTGCCAGGGCTTTGTCTTTTAGCGTTGAGGAGGAGGGTTGCCCAAGACCCTCAGCCTCCACCACACCCAGACAACTCCCTCACAGGAGTTGCCTGACAGACAACACATGCAGAGGGCCTGGTCCTCCCCGGCACCCTGTCCCCTCTCAGCTCCCAAGGAGACCTCCAGGAGGGCGCGCCCTCGCAGGCAGCAGGCCGGGTCCAGCTCTGGCTTTGACAGGTGAGAGACGAGGCCACAGGCCAGGCAGGCTCCCCAGCATCAGGCCAGCGGCATAGCTTTTGGCCACGGGTGCTTGTGGGGAGAAGGGGGAGAACATTGCTGGCTCCTGCTGGGAATCCCTCCATGGACTTGGGCCTCAGAACTCCCTGGCGACTCACAGGGTGCGGATGGTTCAGTGGAGGTGGCGAAAAGACAGTTCAGCTTTTGCTGAAACTGTTATGAAATGTCTATTTACTTCCATTTCTGGGGCCCCCAATGCCCCAACCCCCACACTCCCCAGTGGCTGACATGCTGGCCATCCAGTTTCCAGGAGTATGCAGCCATTTTGTTCCCCAGCAGGAAGTGAATGCCCCACGCGGCGGAAAGCAGAACCAGGCCACCCCACCCCTGGGGCTCCTCATGCTCCCCAGCAGGGGACCTTAGCCCTTGCGGCAGCCATTCTGTCCACACCTGCGCATGAGGGAAGCTGTGAAAGGCACAGCACACATGTGTGCACAGTTGCCCCCCACGCACACGCTCACATGAGTGCATGTCCCTGCACCAGGCACCCTCCTTCCACCCTGTGGGCCACTGCCCGAGAAGCAGGGCCACGGCCCTGAGGCCTCTGGGCAGGCACCGTAGGTGTTCAGGGCTGCTCGGGGGCACAGCACTAGGCCGTGGACTTTGGTCTCCACCCTGCCCAAGCCTCTGATGACTTCTGACTGCCCAGCTCCCCCATAGCCTCCTGGGGTCCCGTTCAGGGTCTATGGTCTTTTGTGAGGCCCAGCCCTTTCCAAAGCCGGTGCAGGAAGGACCACCGCCTTCCCTTTACAGATGGGGAAAACTGAAGCCCAGTGACATGCGGTGGGTGGCCAGATCACACTGTGAGAGGTCAAAGACCGAAAACAAAAGATTATTCCAAAACATGAATGAAAGGAAACAGAGTCCAGGTTCTGTGTGGGCAACGTCAGCCTTTATTTCCATCCGCGTGCGGGTGAGCTGAGCTCCAGAAGGACGTCAGCACGTGGGCCAAGGTGGATGGGGGTTTAAGGGTCAGAAGGGTGGGGGTTGGCCCATTCCCCTTTCCTAGGTGGGACATCAAATTGGGCAGGTCCCTACATTTGACTCTATCACACTGGGGTGGTGTCTTCCTCCCAGGAGCCCCCTGGCCCTGAACACAGGGTGCAATCCCCAGCACTGTAAATTGGAGGTCTCTGATCTGACATTTGGACCTTTTGTGCTCGGGCCCACCTGGGCCATGGCAGTGGCCAGTGGGCAGTGCTCCTGGCAGGTGTGGAGGGGCTACCCATGGCAGAGACAGTGAAGGCAGGAGGTGAGCCCCCAGCTGGGACATGCAACTCTAGGGCAGCCCTGGGGCCCTGCTATGGGCTATCAGGAGCAGTCCATGCTGGGGAGGGGGAGGCCTGACAGCTGCCCACTGGGCTTGGCCCCAGAGAGCCCCTTCCTGTGGCTGTGCCCTACCGGGCCCTGGGAAGGCCTGGTATTTCCCACATGGTGGGACACTGGTGCTAGACCTGTGACCTGGGGCTTTTGGGCAGGGGCCATGGAGGGAGGGCTACACAGGGAGGGTTCAGCTTCCAAAGCCCACCTGGGCCCCTGGCCTCAGCTTTCAAGTTTAGCAGCTCTAAAAGCCTTTCTCTGACCAGAAGCCTCAGAAACATCCACCTGCCTCCCCAGCCTCATTTGTGTCAGAAAAGGTGTGGGGCAGCAACAGAGAGGAGCTGACAGGTGCCTGGGCCAGAGGGTGGGCACAGGCATGTGGTGGGGGCACAGCGGGAGGGGTACAGATATGCTGTGGGGTATGGCATGCGGCAGGAGGGCTTGGACCATCCTTCTTGAAATCACCAGGCAGCCTCTGAGATCAGCATCAGGGCAGGACCCCAGGTAGGTGGGAGTGGGGAGGGGCCACAGTGGGGATGAGATTAACACCCAGACTCTCTCAAGAGTGTCTGGGGCTGACCAGAAGCTGGGCAGAGACCCAAGGGCCCAGGCCCGGCTGCCTGGCTGGAGAACAACCAGGCCTAGGAGGACCAGGCACGGGCGGGCCCACCTGCCTAGGCCCTGCCTCAGCTCCCTGCGGAAACGCTGCCCAGGCCGCAGGAGGCCCCCCCACCTGCCGTCTCAGTGATTTGGAAGTGTAGAAAATGGGATTACCCAGGAACAGATGTGCACAAAGCGGGTGAAATGGAAAGAGTTGCGTGGAGCTGCCTTTGATTACCTCTGACTGCCCGGCTGTCCACGCCCCCCCAGTGGGCGGCTAAATTCAGCGAGCCCCGTGAGCTGGCGCCTCATTGAAATTGAATTGATACTTTGTGAACTTCATTTGTGAATAATGTGATCTGACAGGGACAAATGTGACGGGGAATTGTTTTCAAACCTCCTCCAAATGAAACTTATTATTGGGTAAATACGATCCCTTTGTCTCTGGGCCTCTCCCTTCCACCGCCCTGAGTGTGCATCAAACCTGGAGGTAATTGAATTGGGGGTGGGGCGTGGTGGGGGTGGGGTGGTGCCCCCCAGGCCACAGGGCAGAGCGGTGGCCGGTGGCCGGGAGGCTGACTGCCCAGCCTGCCCCCGCTGCATCAGGCCTCAGATGTCTTACATATTAATTTCCCTTTCCAGAACATTTGCCGAGCGCGGCTCAAACCCAGTTAGCGGGATTGATGAAGGCGGCAAAAGGATACGACGCACGCTGATTCCACCTTTTCAGCTTCGATTAGCTCAGCCGGGGAGTTATTCCCGTCAGAGGTCTGTTCACCATTACGTGCGGCCAGTGGGCGGACGGGCTAGGAAGGCTTCCGCAGTCATTACCCTAACAGGAGGGTCCCTGGAGGCAGGTGGTGCCCCGCGCTATGCGCTGTTGACGCTGAGTCCGGCTTAGACCTGGCAGTTCCTGTCTGGTTCCTACGCCCCTCATCCCTCCTGGCCCTGCAGAGTCTCCACCAGCACATTCTGACGATCCTGGGACATCATCCACCTTGCTGGAGGGAGCGCCTCAGTTCAGACCTGGGCAGGCCCCAGGGCCCTGGCACCCCAACTTTCTGCCGTGGGACATCTGCACATTAAAAAGCACCCATGGCAGTCTCACCCGTGCTCCGCATGTTCCTGGAAGGACCAAGATGATCTGCCTCCAGATGAGGACAGAGTCTTGGGTAGGCAACTTGCATCACACCTCTGAGTCTTCCTTCTGCTCCTCCCCAGCCTCTCTTGTGCAGCAGCTGAGTGGAGGGCAGGGAAGGACCCGGAAACATCTGCCCATGCCCTGGAATGAAGGAGCCAACGCTGTCCCCTGAAGACTGTGAGGGGGACCAGAATGGGACATGGGTGCAGGACAATCTGCTGGGACCCCACCCACAGCAGCTCCAAGGGCTCCTCCAGGTCCTGGAAGCCCTTTCTTGTTCTAACAGCCCTAAAAACACCGTTACTTTTGGGTCCTTACTATAGGTTTCCCTAGACTACAGCAGCTCTGGGGTCTGTCTCATCAAGTCATCTGTGTTCTCTGAAATGCTGAAGGTTCAGCCCCTGGGACCCTTGGGGTCTCTGGGCTGGAGCCTTGGGGGCCACAACATCCTGGCTCCAGCAGCTACTCGGGCAGGTGAGTGAGCTCAGAGCTCTGGGGCACTCAGGCCCCAACTGGAATGGGCTTTGTCCATGCCCTACTGTTTACCCTCACCACCCTCCAGCTGTGAACTTCCCCCAGAGAGGTGAGCTGTGCCCGGCTCCCTGCCCCTGCCCCCGACTAGAGGAACATGGGGCCCTGGCTCCTGAGAGTGCTGGGAGGTCCATCTCTGACCCAAGTTCCTGCGAATCCCGGCCCAGGATGAGCACCCTCCAGGTGACCTTGGGCACCCCTCCCCTCGGCATATTCCCTGTAGCATTCTTCTATGTTTGCTTTATGCAAGACTTTGGTGGCAAGTGCCAGGCATCAAACTGGGACTTGGCCACAAACACACTGTGTTTATATCAGATCGTGGGATTGACCGCACCATCTGGGCTCCCACTACCAGAGACAGCCCTGAGTCTATGCATTCCAGCCAAGGGGAAAGAGGGGTGTTAGGGGGTTGGGGCTGTGGGTGTGGTTGTGTGGAAGGGTCAGGTGGGTAATAGGTAGGAGGGGTGGGGTGGGCAGAACTGTGGACTCACATGGCTGTGAAGAGCTCTCACTTTTTTTTTTTTTTTTTTGAGACAGAGCCTCAAGCTGTCACCCTGGATAGAGTGCCATGGCATCACAGCTCACAGCAACGTCCAATTCCTGGGCTCAAATGAGTCTCCTGCCTCTGCCTCCCAAGTAGCTGGGACTACAGGCGCCCGCCACAATGCCCGGCCATGTTTTGGTTGCAGCCGTCATTGATGTTTGACGGGCCCGGGCTGAATTCAAACCCACCAGCTCAGGTGTACGTGGCTGGCACCTTAGACCGTTGAGCCACAGGCGCCGAGTCTCACTTTTTTTTTTTTAATAAAAAAATTGTATTTACTTAAAAACATTCAGAATGTCAACAAAACAGCTGCAACTTTTGTTTGCAATTACAGAGTGGTATTCAGTTAACAGAACAATAATTATTTCGTATAAGCTGCATCAGAGACAACTGAAGATGAAAAAACTACTATCCCCAGATATAACTAATTTGTGCTGTGCACTAACAAGAACCTGCTTTAAATTTTCATGCCAATTTACAACCCCCATACTGTAACCAGGCAAGGTTAGTGGCTATTGAAAATACCACTGGGACAGGGTTCTCTAAAGACACTTTTGGTAGTGTGTTAACTATACAAAAAAAAAAAAAAGACACTGTACAGTTTAAAAACAAATCTTACACAGCCTTACATTTCAATTTTTTTTTCTTTAAAAGGAGTGAGTTTTGTAGAGGGGGGTTAAATGCTGAGCTAGAACCAACTTATTCATCATCATCTTCTTCTTCATCATCTTCATCTTCCTCCTCTTCATCCTCTTCGTCATCTTCATCTTCCTCCTCTGCCTTCTTTTTCAGCCTTGACGACTCCCTTTTTTGCTGCATCAGGCTTTCCTTTAGCTCGGTATGCAGCAATACCCTTTTCGTATTTTTCCTTCAGCTTTGCGGCCTTCTTTTCATAAGGCTGCTTGTCACCCGCAGCAGTGTTATTCCACATCTCTCCCAGCTTCTTTGCAACATCACCAATGGACAGGCCAGGATGTTCTCCTTTGATTTTGGGGCGATACTCAGAACAGAACAAGAAAAAAGCCGAAGGCGGCCTCTTGGGTGCATTGGGATCCTTGAACTTCTTTTTTGTTTCCTCTTTAGGAGGGATACAGGTTTTCATTTCTCTTTCCTAACGGGCCTTGTCCGCCTTTGCCATATCTTCAAATTTTCCTTTCTCTGTAGCAGACATGGTCTTCCACCTCTTTGAGCACTTAGAAAACTCTGAGAAGTTGACTGAAGCATCTTCTTGTGCTCCTCCCGACAAGTTTGCACAAAGAATGCATATGATGACATTTTGCCTCTCGGCTTCTTAGGATCTCCTTTGCCCATGTTTAGTTATTTTTCCTCAGCGAGGCACAGAGTCGCCCAGTGCCCGTCCGGTTCTCACTTGCCCCTGTCTCTATGGAGCTCAATGTACTGCAATGGCTATCCATCTTTATTCTTTCTGTGTGTTCTTTGACCTGTCCCTTTGCTGTGGCACTCTTCCCTGTCCCCTCCTCAAGTCACAAGCTGGCAGGTGTCCTCTGGGACTTCCCACAGCTATGTAACCATCTGGATCTATGAACTATCCTATGCCTACACGTATTGAGGCTTTTTACTATTTTTGTTATAAATATGGGGTCATAATATTCACACGTCTCCACACCTTCTTTCTTCCCTCGAATGCTCCTGGTGGAAATCCTTCTAGGTGAATTAGCAGATCAATTCACAGTGGGGCTGTTCTATCTGATTCTATTCCTGGAAGGATTAACACCCTTCTCTCTGGCTCTATACTCTGCTCTTTCAGTCTATTTTAAACATTACTGATGAAATACCTTCTTTCTAAATCACTTTAAACCTGCAAATTTGCCCCTCCTTAGTCTCCATCGGTTTCTATTTGCTGAGTGAAATTCTAATTGACACCAACCTGCTCCGTTTCTTTTTGACTTTTTTCTTCCTTCGTGGAAACAATCAAAATGCACAACAAGATGAAAAGGCATAACCAGGGCGGTAAAGCATCCTCAGAAGATTTAGGAAGAGGAGACTCATTTGATTGCCCCAGAGGAAGAAGAGCAAGATGACGGTATTATTCCCGCATACAACAGCCTTAAAGGGGGAACAAATGCTGAAAAGTTTGAAAAATAGGAAAAAATAATTCAGAGTGGGCAAGGAAAGGAGTGATGCAGTATCAGCTGAAGATGGCGAGCAGGTCCATCTCCTTTTGGATGATTTCAAAATGAACTGAAAGTAGTGGGGTCCCGGGAGTGAGACCCCAGCTGGTCCCCAGCCTTGGGGAGGGCTGTCAGGGTGTGTGCAGAGCCGTCTAAGAACCTGCCCAGGACAGAGAGAGCCCTGCAGCTTTGGAAAACACGGACTGAATGCACTGATCATACCTAACATACGACCGTTTGGGGAGTGTCTCCTCTGCCGAATGCCTTGCAGGCCCCTTGCGCTCTCAGACCTGACCCTAGCACAGCACTATGAAGTGGTCCTGTGATTCATCTCATTTTACCAGGGAAATTGAGGGTCAGAGGAGCTCATAACTCCCCAGGGTCGTGCTACTATAGGAGCACCAGGACTCCAGTTCAGAGCCATCCGCCCCCACAGATGCGTTGTACAGCGGTGCCTTCCTTTAGAGGGTTGCTGGGATTGCGGGAAGTAATTACATGGCAAACGCTCTCTAAAGAACATGGGCATTCTCCGCAGAGAGCATGCCGGGTCCTCCTGTGCACAATCTCCTCGTGCAGCCCTCACCTCTGGGCTGTGCTCTGGGCCCTGCATCTCCTGCCACATCTCTGGGCCCAGACTCTCTCCTTTCTCCTGGCACAAGCCTCTCGCTCACACACGGGCCACCAGAACAGGCCTAACAAGGTCCTCCTGGCCACCAGGTCCAGCTGAGCAACAGCCTCCTCTGAATACCATTTTATCCCTTTTCCTTTCCTCCTTCCCCAACCAGGTTGCTACTTCCTACCTGGCTCCACAGAGCTGTGTTTAGGACTCTGTCACTCGGCTATTCCAGAGCCTGAGTAGAGTAATTGCCAGGTGACAAGACCACTGAGGGGAGCTAAGTCACTCTGAGAGCATCAGAGGGGATGCTGGGACCCCTGCACCGTCCCCTGTCCCTTTCATCTCCATCTGGAGACTGCGTCCCAGAGGTGGGGACAGAATGGCAGGTGGGGAATGTGGGAAAGCCCTGGAGATGGATGGTGGTGATGGCTGTGCAGCAGTGGGAATGTCCTTAATGCTACTAAACTGTTCACCTTAAAATGGTTGACTGGTAAATTGTACGTGTGTTATACCACAGTTACAGAAAAATAGATGGGTAGTTAGAGAGACAGACAAATGATAGACCCTCACTCCTGCCTTCTAGGCCCCTGGTGGCCGGCCCTTCCCATCTGGTGCCATCACTCACCATTTATCCATGCTCCCACTGTCCACACTTACCCTGTCCACCCCCTGCATGGGGGCCTCCCAGGCATTTCCTTCTTCTTGTCCACCCACTTTGAAGTTACACACTTTCAACTCCAACCACTACAATCCCCAGCTTGCCTTCAGGCCCAGCCTACATCAGAGCTTCAGAAAGTCCCCTACTCGGCTCCATCTGGAGCGACACCTTCCCCTCCCTTGGCACCCCTGCAGCCTGCTACACAGCCTCCTCTGCACCAGTGCACACTTGCTTGTGGCTTGTCTGGGCCCTGTGCCTGCCTGCGTACATGGAGAACGCTCTGGTGACAACATGAGCTCCTCGGTGGCAGGAGCTGCTTCCTGGACACCCTGCCAGCATCTGCTCACTCCGTGTCTGCAAGGCCCAAGTCACAGCCTCTGTCCTCAAGAAGCTTTTTAAAAATTGTGTTAAAAATATAGAATAGTCTCATAAGTTTGCCATCCAAGGGACTGTAACAAACTGGTCAACATAACAGAGGTGGTCAACATAAGGAACTAGGCCTCCTGTATGTACTGACAATACATGTGGTGCATGTGTGGTCTATGAAAATTAGGTCAACTTAAGGAGGCAGTCAGTGTAGGGAGGTGGTCAGCTATGGAGGGTCTATTGCATATGTAACAAAATGTGCCATTTTAACCATGTTTAAGTTAAAAACAGGTAACAGTTAATATAACATGTACAGCTCTGTAGCATTAAAAACCTTATTGTAGAGCCATCACCATCATCTGTCTCTGGGACCATTTTCTATCTTTTCAAAGCTGAAACTCTGCTGCTATTAACCAAAAACTTCTCATTCCTTCCTCTCCTAGCCCCTGGAAACTACCATTTTATTTTTCTGTCTCTCTGAATTTGACTACTCAATGTACCTCAGATAAGTAGAGTCCCACAATCGTTATCTTTTTGTGACGATTATTTCACTGGGCATGGTGTCCCTGGGGTTCCTCCATGTTGTAGCACATGTCAGAGTTCCCCTCCCTTGTTAAGGGTAAATAACAATCTCTTGTATGTATACACATTTTGTTAACCCATTCACCTGTTGAATACCTGAACGTTGCAAATAACATTGCTGTGAACATGAGTGTACAAGCATCTGTTAGAGTTCCTGCTTTCGGTTCTTTGGGGCATATACTTAGAAATGGGTTTGCGGGATTATATGGCAATTCCATGATTAATTGTTTTCAGATCAGTAAGTTTCTAATAACCAAAGGAGACAAAACCAACATACACAAGACTGTTAAGGCTCAAGAGCAGAAGGAGCTTTCTGGTCAGACGCTGGCAGCTGTGCAAAGCCTAACTATACCACCAGGGGTGACCTTGAGCACATCCAGGTTTGGGGCCCTTGTAGCCTCAAGGCCACATGTGGTCCTCCAGATCTCCAGGTGTGGCCCCAAACTGAATCCAAACTTTCACCAAATCCCTTTATTAAGGGAAGGGCATGTTACATTAGCTGTTACATGTTTTTAACCTAATCCTTTATTAAAACAATTTATTTGTAGAACTTGGATTCAGTCAAAAGGCCACCCTCAAAGGTCTAGAAGGCCACATGTGGCTGAGCCTTACCATAAAAGTGTAGACCCCTACATGACATATCCTTTTTTCCCATTCTGAGATGTGCATTGCTCCACATTTAGCATCTCTAAAATAAGCATGTGTTCTCTTGGATAGGGTGCCACATTTTAATTAAATCATTTTTTTCCTTCTTTAATGGGACATAAAAGAGTATTTCATTCTCCTCATGACTGATTGGGACGTAGACTCCAATACAGCACCATACAGGTGAGAACAGATTGTAGAACAAATACACATAACTTTAATTTTCCCTTATTAGGTTGTGTGGTAATAACAATGTAAATATAATCAAAATCAGGAAAAGACCACCATCACAACCTAACCTATTAATGGGTTAGGAGAAATACAAGTTTTTCTATTAATAACTTGAACAGACGTTTCACCAAAAAGGATATTGCAAATATGGAATGAACAGTTGTCCAACACCACTAACCATTAATGAATGCAAATTAAAATCACAATGAGGTATCTGAGTTTTCACTACACACATATTAGTTAAAACAAAAAGTAGTGACAAGACCAAATGCTGACAAGGGAGCAGACAGACTGTGTCTCCCAGACTTTGCAGGCAGGAATACAAAATGATGCAGCCTCTCTGGAAAATAGTTTTTCAGTTTCTTCTAACACCAAACATAACACTTTCACTCAGTACAATAATTGTTCTCCTCAGCATTTACCCCCAGAGAAGTGAAAAGCTATATCTATGCAAATACCCACATAAAAGTGTGTGTAACAGCTTTATCTGTGACAACCAAAACCCAGAAACAATCCAAATGTCCTTAGAAGGCTGAGTAGTTAAATTGTGGTATGTCCATACAGGGGTGTACTACTCAGCCAGAGGAAGGAGTGAACTGCTGATACTTGGAATAACTTGATTGAATCTCATGGTCTTTATGCTGAGTGAAAAAAGCCAATCTTCAAAGGTTCTATCCTATATAATCCCAATCATATAACATACTTCAAATGACAGAATTATAGATGTGGAGAAAAAAATTACTGATTGCTAAGGGATGCAGGGGGAGTGTGTGTGCAGTAGCATGTGACCAAAAAGAGGTAGAGCAAGAGAGCGACTTTGTGAGGCTAGAATGGGTGGGAATTCGGTTGTAATGTTGGGTACATGAATCTCTGCAGGGGACAAAATCACAGGAATTATACACTCACACACACATATTAGTGCAGGTAAAAGCTGGGGTAAAGTCTAGTTAATGATATTATACTAATGTCAGTTTCCTGGCTTTGTACTATGGTAATTTAAGCCATAACTATTTGGGAGAAGATGGGGAAGTGTATGTAAGACTCTAAATTTTTTTACAACTACCTGTGGATAGTTGTAAAAATATTTTAAAATAAAAAGGTAAATTTAGAAAATAATCTAGAAGCTAATTGGCTAGATCATCAAGGTTCTAAGTATGTCAAGATCCTTTGAGTCAGGGACTATATTCTGTTGAAGGGCATCTCCTCCGGAACTCCAGAGGAGAGTCTTCACTCTTCAAGCAAGCTCTGTTAACTCCTCCTGAAGTTGCAGGTCATCAGTGCCCACTCTGGGAGCAAAGTCTGGCCGGTGGGAGTAGGAACTTCCTACCTCCCAGTCCTAATACTAGCAGGAATCATGATGTGGGAGGCTAGGGAAGAGACAAAGGCAAGTCTTAGATCTATGGGGATGGGCATGTGGCTGCATGTATGTGTGTGTGCATATGTGCACACGCACGTGTGTGTGCAGGATATGGGGGTGAGGTTACTCCAAAAGGAGCTGCCACGTAGCTAATGATGGCTCCAGGTATATAACAGTGGTATTTTAACTAATTTAAGATTCCAGGTCCATTCCTTGGGCCTAACTTAGGTTTGTTCCAAAGCTATGGAATGTCCTCTCACTCTACTTCTCCTAACGAATCCTGGAAATGGAATAAGAGTGGATGCGTACTAGTCCTTTGATAACCCATAGTTTAGATATATGTGATCTGTCACGGGGGAAATGTGCTTGGTCAGCTGGAAATTTGAGTTTCGAGATTTGAATTTGAATTTGAACTGGATTTGAATTCTTCCCCTAACACTCACTAACTGTGGGACCAGAAGCAACTGATGTAACTTCTCGGGGCCAGTACATTATACATGAAATAGTTATAATCATAGCTCACATTTCTCCTATGTATTTGACATTGTGCAAAGTGCTCACCAACCTCAAAATTTTCTTGGAGAACTAACTGAGCTTATGAATCTTAAATTGTCTGGCAGAATACCTATATCAAGAAGGTGATTGATAAACTCTGCACTGAAATAAATATTATTGCCATTCTCATAGTAACCGAGAGGAAAAAGGAAGCACACTTCTCAAAGGACACAAAGAACTCTGAAAATAGCACCAAATGGTCATTTTCAAATGCTAAAACAAGCTAATTCTGATATGTGATTTCTATTTATTAAGCATGCTCTGCACTAGACATTAGTCATGATCCCTGAAAATTTCGGCACAAAGAATCCATGTGTTCCCTGACACATATCTTGAACTTAGATTTCTCCTCAAGATACTCAAAAGATTAAGTGCTCCCCTTAGCGTTAGCAACTTAGAAAACACAGCTATTTCCTTTCGTCTAACTATGTGGAGATGCATCAGCCAAAGTAAATACAATGAACACGGTTAGGTAAGAATGCAAGGAACATCAGTGAGATGGAGACTAGAAATAAATTAAATTCCTCCAGTAAGGGTTTGGCTGAAATGTGGGAAAAAATGCCAAACAAGAGCTGACTTTGATGTATAAGCTTGACATAAGAGAAGGGATGATTTGGAGGAATTTTTTAACAGATGGCTGTTAAATTAGGATTTTAATTCCCTGAAGCAGATTTAGTAAATATAAACCCAGGGTGGGCTGACTTCTGCATGCTAACATTTTGTTCTCATTTTTTGCCTGGAATGCTTGTCTTTAAACATTGAAGGTGGTGTTATAGTGGTGGTGGTGGTGCTATTAGTGGTGATGGTGAGGTGGTGGTGGTGGTGGCGGTGATGATAATGGTGATGGTGGTGGTGGTGCTGGTGGCACTGGTGGCGATGGTGATGATAATGGTGATGGCCATAGTGATGGTGGTGGTAGTGATGATGGTAGTGGTAATAATTGGCGGCAATGGTGGTGCTAGTATCTTAGAATGGAATACACTACATACCCAACTCTCATTACAAAAGACCACATCGGGCAGCTACATAAAGTAAAATATCAAATTAAACAGACAAAATCTAAGCCTTTTCAGCTCTTTCTCAAAGAGAGAAAGAGAGTTCTTTTCCTCTCCCACCTTCTTCTTCAGTGAAGTTCCATGACATCTGTGAATTACCATGTTTAATTTTGTATTTCAGTTTATATGAAACTCAGTACATGTTTTCAAAGCCATTTGTGGCCAACTTGATTTGGGTTTGACTCTTTCCCAATCTGGAGGGAAATAAGATAAATGGTGCTATCACAGATAGGCCCCCCTTTTCCGGAGGTTATGTGTCACTTTCCCCTGCAGAGGATCAGGCATGGTCTTTTGGGAAAACGTTTGAAATCAAACACATCTGTTTGGAGTTATTTTGAACATAGAGGTTCCAAGCCCTAAGTAAAATGGAAAAACTATTTTGTGTGGTTTTCAAAGCAAGTAAAGTGGCCGGAATCACTTATGTCTCCTAATCCTCAGCACCACCACTAGGTCCTTCAATCTTTCACGTGAGTCTTTTCCAAAGCAATTACTTTTGAAATTTGGTCTCTTTAATCTTCTTCCTCAGCTTTGCCTTCAGCATAGTTGGGGATCTATAGATTCACCCCAAATCTCTGTAACAAACTAAAATTATTGACAAGTACACGCCTCCCAATTTATTTCTTAAGTTACATTTCCTCTAGGCCCAAAGAGAAAATACTTAGAATGCAGAAGAGCCTTGGAAATTCATTGAACAGCATTAAGAATAATTTAAGTGAGTTTCATTTCTGAGCTGAGGTTGCTATTAACTGATGTTAATCCCTCTCTCTCTGTGTATACATATTTATATATGTGTGTAGATATATTCCAATAGTTCCAAAAACAAATATATTGAAGTTTATGTACCAAATGCTTGAAAGAAACTACAATGGCTTGTCATGCTACACTTTTAGGAAAGACAAAAGAAGAGGAAAATAAAGTAATGTTAGGGATTTTTGAGAAAGGAATTAGCAAAAACAAAAAGGAATTAATCTTCCTGGGAATTTTCTTGAGCTAGTATGTGATAAGCCCAGTCTTTTATGCCTTCTACCTCTCCATTAACAGGGCTATAAAAGAGGGATACTGCTCAGAACAAGAATCACTGAGGCCCCTCAAAAACCTCCCACTATGAAAATCCGAGTTTAGTTCTATGTAGTAAATCCAACTTCCTTGGATATGTGCCTTTTGCACATCAGCTAAGTTGGAGGACAGGGGCGTGGGTGCTCGGGATAGAGTAGTCATTTTCTTCATGGGTCTGAAAGAGATATTGGTAGGCTCTCCCTGCCTTGAGATCTAGTCATGACCTGCTGACTGGGCAGTTCCACCTGGTTCTGCAAACTCTACCTGCCTCAAGCTTAAATCATCACCTCCCCTGTGTGCTCCTCTTCCTTTACTTGAAAGTGATAGAGGGCGGCACCTGTGGCTCAGTGGGCAGGGCACCGGCCCCATATACCGAGGGTGGCTGGTTCAAAACCGGCCCCAGCCAAATTGCAACAACAAAAAAAAAGCCAGGCGTTGTGGTGGGCACCTGAGTCCCAGCTACTCGGGAGGCTGAGGCAAGAGAATCGCCTATGCCCTAGAACTGGAGGTTGCTGTGAGCTGTGTGACGCCACGGCACTCTACCGAGGGCGATAAAGTGAAACTCTGTCTCTAAAAAATACAAAAAAAAAAGGAAGAAAGTAACAGAAACTCATTACAAATAGATTGAGAAAAATATATTTACATAAAGATACAGAGGGAACCCCATAGAACCAAAGGACAAGAAGTCTAGTCAAACCCCCTAAGGGATGAGCAGCAGGAAATGGAGATCGTCTAAAACCAGGACAGTCGCCTTCTCCATTCTGCTCTCTGGCATTATAGTTCTCTTGTCCCTACTTCTCTTTCTCTCTGTTCCTCTGTTTTTCTCTCTGTCCATCTCTCCCTGTCTGTATTAGTTTTCTAGGGCTGCCAACACAAAATACCAGAAACTAGGTGACTTATGTTTCCTCACAGTTCTAGAGGCTAGAAGTTCAGAAGGTGTCAATGGGGTTAGATTCATCTGAGGCCTCTCTCCTTGGCTTGCAGACAGCCACCTTCTTATGTCCTCACATGGCTTATTTTCTGTGGGTCTATCCCCTGTCTATCCCCGGTGTCTGTTGGCTTTTTATAAGGACTCCAGTTCAATTGAATCAGGGCCCCACCCTTATGATGTCACTTAGTTTTAACTACCTCATTGAAGACTGTCTCCACATACTGTTCCATTGGAGATTAGGGCTTCTACATATGAATTTTTTTTTTTTTTTTTTTTTTTGAGACAGAGCCTCAAGCTGTCACCCTGGATAGAGTACTGTGGCATCACAGCTCACAGCAACCTCCAATTCCTGGGCTCCAGCGAGTCTCATGCCTCTACCTCTCAAGTAGCTGGGACTACAGGTGCCCGCCACAACGCCTGGCTGTTTTTTGGTTGCAGCCGTCATTGTTGTTTGGCGGGCTCAGGCTGGATGCGAACCCACCAGCTCAGGTGAAGGTGGCTGGTGCCTTAGCCCGTTGAGCCACAGGCGCCAAGCCTACATCTGAATTTTGAGAAAACAAAATCCATCTCTTAAGAGACTCTTGATCTTGATCGCAGTGTCTCTCTCGCTCTCTGTGTCTCTGTCTCTCTTCCATTTTTCTATGCTTGTCAATACATAGGACAAAAGATGGATGCTCTTCTGTTGCCAAAATTTTATGTCCTCCCATTTCAAGTTTTAATCAAGTCTTTTTAATCACTCAGTTTCAATTCCAAATTCTTAGAAGGGAAACCCATCCTAGCACAGTCAGAACAGCTTTGTCCTGAATCAAAAGGATCACACATTGGTACAAACATGGCCACAGAGACTTAATCCTATGGTCAGAGAACAGGAGGGGTGAGAAGGAGGCTGCACAGAGAAACCACACAAATTCCTTAGACTGATGTAGAAGAGCTTTGGAAACTTCACGGCAGTCTACCTTCCTAGGCTTTCTCCCGCATTGTCTGACACAAAGCTAATCTTCTGATCACACTGAGAAAATACATTTTTCCCCTCACACCCTTACATGGTCCCACTCTTCCATCTTTTGAGCACCTGCGGAGCTTGCCTTCTCAGATCCAGCTGAACTATCGTTCTTTCAAGAAGTCTTCCAGAATGTTTCTAGGTAAACTGCCATCAGCCTTCTTCTGTGATTCTATTAAAGGACGTAATGACACGATTGCTTGTATGACTTTCCCCTTAGCTTATATATCTTATGTCATTGATTGCTTGTTACTATTCCTGGTACTCATGTCCTATAAAGTCACTGCCAACACTGAATGAGTGAACAGGGACGCATCACTTCTAGAGAAAATGTAAGGCTATGTTTGCCCACAACATTTTTACCAGCTGACCAATACATAACCTTGTCTAAAGTGTGTTTCTGTTTAAAGACACTTCATTTAATACGAATTGTTGATTCATTAACATTGAACTCACAGCCAATAGCACGATAGCTCATACTTGAACAAAGCTTTTCTAACACACACTGTGTCCCTGAGAATGTCTACAACTCTGTGTGATACCATTAAATATTACTCCAGGCTTAACCAGCTCAAAAATGCTACCTTTAAAATCATTTGATGTAATTGCATGGGGTGGTATATGTTAAGGTTTTGAAAGCTAATGTGAGCATAGAGCAATTTTTATGAGGTGGATGTTAAGGGTGGCAAGAAAGGCATTCTAGGCCAAGAGGACAGTGTGTTCAAAGGAATAGAAACTCAAGGAATTTCAGGCACTGTAATTTAGTGTGCCTGATGTAAAGAATGCAAACAGAGCAGAGAGGTAGATATAAAGAGAGAGATAGAGACTAGATCATGAAGGACTTTGAGCACTCTGCTAAGGGGTTGGAACTTTATCCTCTGGGCAAGAGAATTCTATAGTGGATGCACACTGCAAAAAAATCACACTAGGCTGATGTGGTGGCTCATGCCTGCAATCCCAGCACTTTACGGGGACTGCTTAAGCTCAGGAGTTCAAGAGCAACCTGGGAAACATTGTGAGATCCTACCTCTACCAAAAATTTAAAAAATTAGCCAAATGAGGTGGTGCCCTGAAGTCCCAGCTACTTGGGAGGCTGAGACAGAAAGATCACTTGAATCCCAGAGTTTATGGATATAGTGAGCTATGATGGTGTCACTGTACTCTTGCTGGGGTGACAGAGTGAGACCTTGCCTCTTTAAAAAGAAAAAGAAAAAGAAAAATCATACTGAAAGTTGTACAGAAGAAGAGTAAGACTGGAAGCTGAAAGGTAAATGAAGAAGCCCTCCCAATAAGATAGGTAGGCGGGGAGGAAGAATGGGGTAGAAAGAGGACAGATTTGAGGGCTGTCTAGTAGGTAGGACAGACAGACCCTGATGCCCAAGGAAACAGAATGGGCTGCAGCTATCTGACAGGAGAAGCAGATTTTTTTACAAAAGGAGAAGTAAGATTTTGTTTTAATCTATTTTTATTTGAATAAAATGTATTAAAAGCCCTGGTCTGAGCCTGTCATTCAGTGAAATGTTCCATCACAGCTGATAGAGCTGATCTTAATATCATGGGACTTGACACAAAACTCTTGACAAAATGGTGAAGTTTAACTCCTAATGTGGCCGATGTCACCTTTCTGTTTCGTGGTATTCTCACCTTCAGGAAGTACCTGTATAATCAGTCTATTACTATTTTTTGAGCATTTACTCTGTGCTAGACTTCTTATGATGCAGGACTTAATACACAAGACCAAGACTCTTTGATTGAAAATATGGTAGCTCTTTTGGCTTCTCTGGGCCACATGGGAAGAAGGAGAGTTGTCCTAGGCCACACATAAAGTACACAAACACTAACGAAAGCTGACAAGCCAACAACAACAAAGAAAAGGTCCACATGTAATTTTTGCGATATCCACCACTACAGATAACCAAAAAAGTCCTCACATAACAATCCTAATTATGCAGGGGCTTGTTCAGAGTCTTTTAAAATCGTCCAGCAGGCCCCAAGTTTGCAATCACTGGTACAGAAAAAATACACATGTAAGTAACAATACATCTTTGGGTCTTTAAAATATTTTTATTATAAAAGTAAAAGAAAAGTGGGCAACATAAAATGAGTGGAGTATTTGACATTTATTTGAGAAACTAATGCATGAATATCTGGTTCAATAGAAATAGCTGCAATTCTCAGTGAGTTCTCAAGAGGCTCATCAGATATTCTGATTCTGATTTTACTCTTAATGTGGTCCGTTCTTGAAAATAGTTGCTCAAAAATGTAAGTGCTGCCAAAAAGTGATGACATGAATAAGGCATGATTGTGAAATGCCTGCAAAGACAGAACCTACATAAGTCCATTAAAAAGACTTGATCAATTTTTTCTTTAAGTTGAATGTCAGATTGTAGCTCTATCTATACATTCCATTTGAAGACTGGCAGAGAACATATGTATGTCAACTGAAAATAGAGTTGCAAATACTCCAAAATAATGATTTTTTTTTCCTGGAAATCTTGACATCTCTTTTCAAATTCTTATATCAAATTGAAAAGCAAGTGTGCATATTTTTCTGCTATTCACTAGACTGTGTTTAGCCAATATGTTGAAATACATATATCGTTTGCCTTAATTGGAGTTTGCCCTAATTTCAGTTTCATTTGGAACACTGTTATGGTTTGAAACATTGTATGGATAAGTTGGTTTTCACCTGGAAGGTGTACGTTTAATTCGTTTAAGTGCTAAAACTAAAAATGCTAAATCTGTAAGCCAGTTTTCATCATCAAGTTCTGCCACAAATTTGGTTTTGGCAGCATAAACAACTTGATGATATGTTATGAATAATAAAGTATCTTCAAAATTTGGCCTCAACTTAGGCGTCTTACTTCTAAAAAGTAAATGATGTCACCATAGTCAATCAATATTTCTAAGGAATTACTGGAACTGGTGATGATTCAATCCCTTAGCCCTTATGAAATTCAGTCTTGAGGACAATTTGCATGACATTATTCATTTTTACAGCTTTTGTGCGTATATTTTCTTGCTGTACTATACAATGATATTTTATCACACATGAGTTTGGGGTGGCAATTGCATCATCTTCTATTAATTTTTTTTCTTTTCATTTCATTTTTTTTTTTTGAGACAGCATCTCACCCTTAGTAGAGTGCCATGGCGTCACAGGTCATAGCAATCTCAAACTCTTGGGCTCAAGTGATCCTCTTGCTTCAGCCTCCCAAGTAACTGAGACTACAGGTGCCTGCCACAATACCTGGCTATTTTTAGAGGTGGGGTCTCACTCTTGCTCAGGCTGGTCTCAAACCCTGAGCTCAAGGGATGTCCCTGTCTTGGCCTCCTAGAGTGCTAGGTCTTCTTTTAATTTTGTAAGTCTGTCTCTATTTCCACCATCCCTGGACACCATCAGTAACTATACCATATGTTGACAATGGACAAAGAAAATTGCTTTAATGTATTTTTTACTGCTTTGTACAAATCTCTTAATTTAGTTGTATCTTTTAATAGCACTAAAGAAGAAATTTCTTTGGTGACATTATATTTGTCATCAATACCCTTAATAAAAATGGCAAGTTGACCTGTATTTGTAGCATCACTGCTGCCATCCATTGCCAAAGCATAAAATGTAAAATTGGCAATTTCCCTCCTTAAACTTTTTTCAATAGAGTTTTCCAATTTCTTCAATTCACCTAGCTAATGTATGGTGAGATAAACTCATTTTAGAAATATCCCCCTTTTGTCCAAGGCAAATTATATCTACCATGCTTTCCATACATTCCTTAATAAACTCATCATCAGGAAGTGGTTTTGTCTTTTCTTTTTCTTTTTTGCCATTAAATATACTACCACATAACTAGCTTTTACAATGGAATCCATCTGAGTTGTAACTTTAAAAAAATTTTTTTTTGTTAAGAAGACAGACCTTTTGAGTTTTGCATCCTTATGACACAATCCTTTTGTTTTTGCATATAATGCCTACTCAAATTATAGCCTTTGAAAACTTGCACAAATTCCCTACACATAAGCAAACTGCCTTACTATTTATTTGCCTCAACAAAAAAAAGAGCCATCTGTTTTCTTTTTATTGAACAATCTTCCTTCATCCATAATTTTTCTTCTCTGGGGTTCTGTTTTCTTTAGAGATATTTTAGAAGCCATACTGGGATTAAAAAAATAATGATAAAGGACAACATTTACTTTTTAAATGAAAATTATTGACAGGAAAATAGAACAAAAGGTTTGTACCCTTCTATATCTCGGCTGGAGGGCCGATTGTGAAGCATGGTGGGTGATGTATGAGCCACCACTGAGCTGTGGAAGTGCCCTTAATAATCAAATAAGAATCCCTACCCAACCTCTAAATAACATGAAAGGCCTAACATTGCAATGGTAGGTTGAAATATTATTGATCATTGCTGCCTCTCCAAGTTAATATAAACACATGTAACATCTGATGGTGTCAATTTGACTGTAGGATTAGAAGATAACAAACTGGAAGCCACATACCACCGTAAAACTGAAGCCACCCATGGGTACAAATAGGAAGAAAGTACATATGCTCATTTTACATGACATTGCTACACAACATTGTCGTCTACAAAGTTCACACTCAAGAACTGTACAACCGAGTTCCACCAAAACAAACATAAAAAAATCTCATAGTGTTTCAAGTAAGTTTGCAATTTTTGTTGGGTCACATGCGGCCCATAAGCCAGGGGTTGGATACTCCTGTACTATGGTATTATGACTTGTGATGACCAATAGGATGCAATGGAAATGATGTGGGAGAATTCTGGAGCCTAGACTTTATGAGCAGCTTCCATGTTTGCTCTGTTGGAGTCCTGAGATGTCATGGTAAGAAGCCTGGGAACCCTGTTAGAAAGCCAACTGTTGGAGAGAGAGGGGCTCAGTCAGCCTCCGGGCTGATCCACTTGTCCCATCTGAGGTACCAGCCATGCAGGTGAGGCTAACATGGATTATCCAGCCCCAGCTGAGCCTCCAGATGAATGTGCTTCACAAATGACACCAGGGGAGACCAGAAGAAGCAGCAGTCAGCAGGGCAGGGAGTTAGTGGTGGGAAGTTAGTGTTTAATGAATACAATGTCTCAGTTGGAGAACGTGAGAAGATGAGGAGATGGATGATGGTGATGGCTGTACAACATTGTGGATATATTTAATACTGCTGAAATCTACATTTGAAATGATTAAAATATTTTGCTACATATATATTATTGCAAAATAAAAAATAAAATTATAAAAATTAAAAAATGGTGGTAGCCCCGTTAATGATAGATATGGATTTCCCACAGCCTCAGCAGGATAAGAGTTTAGAGTCTGATTTTATTTGATTAAGAAGTAAAGAAAAGCAACTTTTCTTTTCTATCTGAGTGTGTGCTTAGTACCTGGGGGGTAATAAGCTAAGGACATAGGCCTGATTGAGTAGTACCCTCTCCAGCCCACCCTCCTCCAAGGCCTGAGCCCCCTAATTGACTCCCCAGGGAAAGGGCCAGGTGGGGAAGAGAGGCAGGCAGAGAAGGAGGGTACATTTTTCATTCATTACATTATAATAATTTCTTTCGTAAGATGAAAGCATTTGTTGTCTAGGTCACCTCATAAAGTCCCCAAGTCATCACTGGAACTATGTAATACAGGTAATTCTTCATTACAAAGTTGGATTCTCTTGTTAAGACTGTCATAACAAAACACCACAGACTGGGTGATTCAAACAGAACTTCATTTCCTCACAGTTCTGGAGGCTGGAAGTCTGAGATCCAGCTGTCAGTGGAGTTGGTTTTTCCTGAAGCCAAGCCTTTCTCCTTGGCTGGTAGATAATGTCTTCTCCCTGAGTCTGCACGTGGTCACCCTGCTGGGTGTGTGTAAGTGCATGTTCTCATCTCATCTTCTTAGAAAGACGCTGGTCAGACTGGATTAGGGCCCACCCTGATGACCTCACCTTACCTTATTACCCTTTAAAGCAGTGGTTCTCAACCTTCCTAATGCCGCGACCCTTTAATAAGGTTCCTCACGTTGTGGTGACCCCCAACCATAACATTATTTTCATTGCTACTTCATAACTGTAATTTTGCTACTGTTATGAATCGTAATGTAAATATCTGTTATACAGATGTATTTTCATTGTTACAAAGGGGTCACGATCCACAGGTTGGGAACCACTGCTTTAAAGGATCCATCTCCAAGTTC
>CAUYRH010101407.1:0-30728 GCA_963574655.1 Perodicticus potto | reverse complement strand
AAAGCTCCTGGTAGAGGGAGAGAATTCAAGTGGGGAGAGAGAAGCTCTCTCCGTTCCTCTCCCGGTCTTTCCCCGTCTCCTCCTTTAGGCCTTTAGTCTCAGGGTATATATAGGTGTATGGGTTCCTTGGCCAGGAAACGAATGAATACAGTCCCTTCCACCGGGGGCAAGGTGAATGAATGTATCAATGACTGGATACAGTCCATTCATGGAATTGAGGCCTAGGAACAATCCTATAAACCTTGAATCCCTGAGTTATCTGAGTGTGTGATTTTCTTGGCTTGTTACCATTTTTTACTACATTTTTATTGCAGGCACATCCCTGATTCTCTTACTTGATCTTCTGGCTCATCCAATGCTCATTTCTTCATTGCCTCCTTGTAATCAATCGGCTCTTTCCTCTTCATTCCTTAGTCTTTCATACCTCTACGGCTTA
This sequence comes from Perodicticus potto, assembly GCA_963574655.1. Classification (NCBI taxonomy): domain Eukaryota; kingdom Metazoa; phylum Chordata; class Mammalia; order Primates; family Lorisidae; genus Perodicticus; species Perodicticus potto. The sequence continues at coordinate 30,292 of CAUYRH010101407.1, read as the reverse complement.
CTCATTACAAACAAGCATATAGAAGACCAAGCATTTACATCAACTGCATGAAAAGAAATAATCTAATATTTTAGGAAGTGGAAAGTTATACTCACTGTGACAAAGATAAATTGCTTCATCTTTGGATTTAATTCACCTCCTTCTGAGTTATTTATAGGGCTTCAGTTCCATTCTATGTGTGCCCAGCACTATGTGAAGTAACTAAGGATAAAGAGGGACACAGTGAAAAAAACAAAAAGGAAAGAATAAGGCCAAGCTCTGTGGCTCACACCTGTAATCCTAGCACTCTGGGTAGCTGAGGTGAGTGGATTGCCTGAGCTTCTGAGTACGAGACCAGCCTGAGCCAGAGTGAGAAACCATCTCTAAAAATAGCCAGGCATTGTAGCAGGCACCATCTACCAGGGAGGCTGAGGCAAGAGAATTGTTTTGAGCCCTAGAGTTTAAGGTTGCTGTGTGCTATGACACCATAGCACTCTACTGAGGGCGACCAAGTGAGACACTGTCTGAAAAAAAAATAAAAGATAAACAAAAAAGGAAAGAATGAGTTGTGGTTCTCCTTTGTAAGAAACATGTGATCTTTGATGAAAAACATATGCATACATTCGTTATACAACAATTGGCTAACTTCTATGAAGGGCTTACTACAAGCCAGCTAATGTATACATTATTTCTTATAATCCTGTGTTGTATATTAGTTATCTATTGCTCCCTGGCAAATTACCACAAAATTTGGTGGGTTAAAACAATAGTAAATGTCAATTATCAGGTTGTGTGGGTGAAGAATTTTATATAGTTTTCTAGAGCTACAGATGCCTGAGTGTTTGACTGGGGCGGGAGAATGCCCTTCCACAGTGACTCACTCACAGGATTGGCAAGTTGATGCTGGCTGAAGGCAAAAGGCCTCAGTTCTTCTATATATGGGCATCTCCAGAGAGCTGCTCAAGAGTCCTTGTGACACAGTGGCACATGGCAGCACATTCTTGGCAAATTATTAGATCAATTTTTATTATACATATATAGAGATATATAGTAGTATCTCTTTTTTTTGACACCTATATGGTGGTGTCAAAAATATATAGTAGTATCTCATTGTTTTAATTTGCATTTCCTAACTAACTTCGCATGTGTTTATTTGCCATCTATAGATCTTTTTGTGAAGAGCAAATCTTTTGTCTATTTATACTTTTTTTTTTTTTTTTTGAGACAGAGTCTCACTTTGTCACCCTTGGTTTAGTGCCGTGGCTCACAGCAACCTCAAACTCTGGGGCTCAAGTGATCCTCAAGAGATCCCACCACAATGCCCAGCTATTTTTTAGAGATGGGGGTCTCACTCTTGTTCAGGCTGGTCTTGAACTCATGAGCTCAAGTGATCTGTCTGCCTCAGCCTCCTAGAGTGCTAGGATTATAGATGTGAGCCACCTCGTCTGGCCTCATTTATACTTTCATTGTCTGTTTTTGTATTATTTAATTTTTTTTTCTTTTAGATAGGGCCTCAAGATGTCGCCCTGAGTAGAGTGCTGTAGCATCACAGCTCACAGCAACCTCCAATTCCTGGGCTCAAGAGATTCTCCTGCCTCTGCCTCCCAAGTAGCTGGGACTACAGGTGCCCGCCACAATGCCCAGCTATTTTTTGGTTGCGGCTGTTGTTTGGTGGGCCCAGGCTGGATTTGAATCCTCCAACTCAGGTGTATGTGGCTGGTGCCTTAGCTGCTTGAGCCACAGGCGCCGAGCCTGTATTATTTAATTTTGAAGATTTTTTTATATTCTGGATACAAGTCCTTTATTGGATATGTAATTTGCAGATATTTTCTCCCCCAGTGTATAGCTTGTCTCTTCATTATCTCACTTGAGTTTTTGGGGTTTCTTTTTTCTTTTTGAGACAGAGTCTCATTTTATTGCCCCAGCTAGAGTGCTGTGGGGTCAGCCTAACTCACAGCAATCTCAAATTCCTGGGTTCAAGGGATTCTCCTGCCTTAGCCTCCCAAGTAGGTGGGACTATAGGTGCCCACCACAACACCTGGCTTATTTTTTCTATAATATTTTTAGTAGAGATGGGGTCTTACTCTTGCTCAGGCTGGCCTCAAACTCCTGACCTCAAGCAATCCTGGCCTCAGCCTTAGTAGAGTCTTTTGAAGAATGGATCTTAATTTTAATGAAGACCAACTTGAAGTTTCTTTTTTTTGTATGTGGATCTTGCTTTTACTGTTGAATTGAAGACAACCTGGCTAAAACAAAGGTCACTAAGATTTTCTCCTACTTTTTATTTTATAAATTTTAGCCCTTATGTCTAGGACTGTGATCTATTTCCTTTTTTAAAAAAATTTTCCTTTTAAATTATTATTATTATTATCATTTTTTTTTTTTGAGACAGAGTTTCACTTTGTCACCCTCAGGAGAGTGCCATGGCGTCATAGCTTACAGCAACCTCAAACTCTTGGGCTCAATCAATCCTCTTGCTCAGCCTCCGGAGTAGCTGGGACTGTAGGTGCCTGCCACAACTCCCAGCTATTTTTAGAGATGGGGTCTCGCTCTTGCTCAGGCTGGTCTTAAACTCATGAACTCAGGCAATCCACCCACCTTGGCCTCTCAGAGTGCTAGGATTACAGGTGTGAGCCACTGAGCCTGGTCTCTGTGATCTATTTCAATTTAGTTTTTACATATGATATTAGGATTTTTGCTACTGTCAATTTTTTACTCAACATTCCTTGAGATCCTCTCATACGTGTTCACACAGAGCTAGCTTATTCATTTTTAGAGCCAAATTCCTGTTTTGATGGAGCCATTATTATTATAGTTGCAGGGAGTCAGACAATAAGCCTTAAAACACATTCTATATAAAATGGTCATTAGTAAGGAAGGGGGATAAGAAGTATGGGTGGTAAGGACAGTTCTGATTTTATTTTATTTATTTTTTATCTTTATTTCAAGACAGAGTCTCACTTTGTTGCCCTTGGTACAGTGCTATGGAGTCATAGCTCATAGCAACCTCAAATTATTGGGCTCAAGTGATGCTCTTGCCTCAGCCTTCCAAGTAGCTGGGACTATAGGCACCTGCCACAATGCCTGGCTATTTTTAGAGATGGTGTCTTCTTCTGCTTCAGGCTGGTCTTCAACTCCTGAGCTCAAGCAATACACCCAGCTTGGCCTCCCAGAGTACTAGGATTATAGGCATGAGCCACTGCATCTGGCTCCCAGTTATAATTTTATGCAAATATAATTTTTATTTTTTTTCCATTTTCTATTTTTTTAAATTATTTTTTAGTAAAGCATAGCTTTGGACATTGATGCATTTATGCGGTACCAGTTAAAATTTTAAATTGGATGGTTAGAGTCTCACTGAGAAGTTAATTTTTTTTTTTTTTGAGACAAAGTCTTACTCTGTCACCCTGGATAGAGTGCCAGGGTGTCATAGCTCATAGCACTCATAGCAACTTTCAACTCTTGGGCTTGAGCAATCCTCTTGACTCAGCCTCCCAAGTGGCTGGGACTACATGGGTGTGCACTACCACGTCTGGTTAGTTTTTCTATTTTTGGTAGAGAATAGGTCTCACTGTTACTCCTGAGCTCAGGTGATCCACCCACATCAACCTCCCAGAATATTAGGATTATAGGCATGAGCCACTGTGCCCAGCCTAGAAGTTGGTTTTTTTTGAGACCAAGTCTTACTTTGTCACCCTTGGTAGAGTGCTGTGGTGTCATAGCTCACAGCAACCTTAAACTCTTAGGCTGAAGAGATCTTCTTGCCTTAGCCTCCCACCTAGCTGGGACTACAGGTGCCCACCACAACACCAGCTATTTTTGGAGACAAGGTCTTGCTCCGGCTCAGGCTGGTCTTGAACTTGTGAGCTAAAGCAATCCACCTGCCTTGGCCTCCCAGAGTGCTGGGATAATAGGCATGAGCCACTGCGCTGGCATAGAAGTTGGTATTTTAATAAAGAAGGAAGGAGATAAGGGAGCATGACACCAGGTGGGAAGAACAGATGCACAAAATCTCTGGGAAGGGAACACTAAGTACAAAGTACAATGCCAGAGAGGGCCTGTCATGTTCTAGAAATAGTAAGGAGTAGACTGTGTGACTGCAGTAGAGTGAGTGAAAGGGATCACAGTAGAAAACAGGGAATTAAGAGGAGGGTGTTGGGGCACATTGCACAGGCCCTTATAGGTTGTAGGCTGTGAGGACTTGGGCTTTTCCTTTGTTTGAGATAAGATACTGAAAGGGTTTGGAAGAGTGTCAAGATCTGGCTTAGATGTGTAAGAGTCATAGTGATGGCAATGTCCACAAAGGACTGCAGGGACAAAGGTAAGAGACGCAGAAAGACCAGCTACTACAATAATCCACTAAGAAATAGTAGTAGTTTGAACCAGCATGGTAACAAGGGGGTTAGTGAGAAACGGCTGGCTTCTGAATATGTTTTTAAGGTAGTACCAACAGGCTTTGCAGATGGGCTGGATGTGGGGTGTGAAAGCAAGAGAATTAAAGATGAGATTTGGGGCCTCAACATCTGAAAGCATGGAGTACTTTTCCTCACTCACCAACATAGTGTCAATGTAGTTATCAAACACTTCAGTCTTTGCAAGCCAGATAGTTGAAAATGGTATCCAATGTAGCTTCCCCACTATGTTTCAAATGTGAAAATTGTCAGACAAAAGATAAAAATAATGAAACCCATTTTATGTTGACTTAAATAATAAAAAATTTACTAGCTCCAATAACTCGATGTTCAGAGATAGTAGAATTCAGGTTTGGTTTAACTCAACTGGCTTAATGATGTTATTAAGAATTCAAAGCCAGGTACGGCTCATGTCTGCACTCCTAGCTACTGTGGAGGTTGAGGTGGGATGCTGAGGGGGGAGGATCATTTGAGTCCAGGAGTTCAAGGCTATAGTGAGCTATGATCACACCTATGTACTCCAGCTTGGATGACAAAGCACTCCTGTGAAAAAAAATCTGGGGTGTGGGTGTAGCAAAGGGAGGGGAAGAGAGAGAGAAAGCATTGTTCCCTTACATGCTCTCTAAGAAAAGCAAATATACTTTTTATTTGCCCAGAAATCATGTCTCTTTATCTGGAATTGGGCCATGTGCCAACTCCTGAAACAATAGCTGTGACCAAGGGTTAGGATTTTGCTCATTTAGGCCTGGACATCTTGATTGCAACCTTATTAGAGACCCTGAGCAAGCTGCTTTCAAATTCCTAACCCACAGAAACTCTGAGAGATAATAACGCTTACTGTTATTAAGTCAAGAAGTTTGGGGGTAATTTGTTATGCAGTGAGAGGTAAATGACACAGGGACTCTCTCATGCTCTGTTGTCTTCAGTCTTGTGTGCCACCATCTTGCCTGGGCTTCTTTTCTTTCATATCCTTTCTTCTTTCCTTGTCAGAGCTCCTCAAACCCAGTTTCTAGAGGCAATACTTATAATTCCTATCATTTTTTTTGCAGGGTAATTTAAGTCCTTTTCATCTAAACCTCTCCCATCTAGGTTAAGCCCAAGAGATCTCACTTTCTCTGACCAAACACACCCAGTAAGAGAGACTAAACAGAGAGACTTTGTTTTCCTACGAGAACCACTGGTATGGGTCAACTGCCCTAAGGGAAGTATGCACAGGGTATAAGCAAAGTCTTACAAGAGCAGAGAATAAGAAGCATCTAAGTTGACTGGGAGCTCATGGAGGAAATGATATTTGAGTTGAGTTTCTAAGAATAAATAGAAGGTCATTTGGTAGAGAAAGGAATGAAAGTCAGTTATGCAGAGGTAACATCAAGTAGAAAAGTTCAGAGGTGAGAAAAGGTATAATCAATTCTGAAAACTTTAAATATGTGGGGGTTCTGGGTGACAATACATATTGGGGAGCTTGGAAGGTATTGGGGCATAGATCATACAGGGCATTGTAACCACACATATTAGGACACTACAGGTAACAGAAACCCTAATTCAACACATTTAAAGTTAAGAATAATAAGGGGGAGCTGGGTGCAGTGGCTCACACCTGTAATCCTGGCACTCTGAGGGGCCAACGTTGGAGGATAGGTTGAGCTCAGGAGTTTGAGACCAACCTGAGCAAAAGCAAGACCCACTTCTACAAAAAATAGAAAAATTAGCTGGGCATGGTGGCTCATGCCTGTAATCCTAGCACTCTGGGAGGCTGAAGAGGGAGGGTCACTTGAGCTCAAGAGTTTGAGACCAGCCTGAGCAAGAGCAAGACCTTGTCTCTCCTAAAAATAGAAAGATTAACTGAGTGTTGTGGTCGGCACCTGTAGTCCCAGCTACACAGGAAGCTGAGGCAGGAGGATCACTTGAACCCAGATGTTTGAGGTTGCTGTGAACTAGGCTGATGGCACAGCACTCTAGCCTGGGAAACAGAGTTAGACTCTGTCTCAGAAAAAAAAAAAGGTACGCCTTCTTTTCTTCCTCTTTCATTGTGTAAGCATTTTTTTGACTTGTATCTCTTAAAGATGGAGAAAACTTTGATCAGAAATGTCTTCCCCTGGCCAGGCATGGTGGCTCACACCTGTAATCTTAGCACTCTGGGAGGCCAAGGCAGGTGGATTGTTTGAGCTTAGAAGTTTGAGACCAACCTGAGCAAGAGTGAGACCCATCTCTACTAAAAATAGAAAAACTGAGGCAAGAGTATTACTTGAGCCCAAGAGTTGGAGGTTGCCATAAGCTATGGCACCAGAGTATTCTACCCAGGCGATAGCTTGTGACTGTCTAAAAAAATAGATAAATAAGGTCTTCCTCCTTTCCTGACATTCCCCCGAACAGATGACTTCTCTTCAGCTTCATTAGCTAAAATTGCATCATGTACCCATGTTTAAACCAACATTTTGTGAGAGAATATGCCCACCATGAATGATTTAGACCAATCTCACTTTACTCCCATGGGAGGGTTGGAGCCTAGCATCCTTTGAGCACCTGACCACACATGTTGAGTGTGGTCACTCAGTAAGTTAACAAGGTGGAAAAGAGAATATTGGCTTTGGGGGTAGGCAGTCTGCAGAATCTGCTACACCATACTGAGGAATTTGGATTATATCTGGTTGGGATAAGGAACTACTAAAGGATTTTTAAACCAAGAAGTAACATGATTAGATTTCCTAATGATAACAGAATGGAGGGGCACTCAAGAGGGGCAAAGGTCTGGAGGCAAGGACACCAGTTGGCAGACTTCCTTACAAGATATTGGAAAAGATTTTAGGCACTGGAATAAAGAACACCTAGTGACCAATTAGATAGAAATAGGGAAAGAAAGTAGAAGGAAGAGATTTTAGAATGACTTCCACACAGGTTCCCAAGTGAGGAATATGGATGGGAGAGATTTGGGTGGATAAAGTAAAACTGGAGAGTTAATAAGTTTGGTTTTGGTACCTATGCGACAGATGAAGAGAGATGAATGAACTTGGAAAGGAAAGTGAAGATCACATTGCTTAAATTCCTTCAAAGGTCAAGGAAGGAGAACTGATAAGACAAGATGAATCAAAGCCAACAACCAACACCCAGTATGGGACTGGTTTGCTGCTTTTGCTCAGAGCTGGGCATCAAGAACATCTTGAGAAAATTACCAAGTATAATTGTAGGCAAACCTTTAAAGAGCAGTTAAAAGCCTGTTTTGAAATATGGGTTTCTATACTTTGTTTCTACATGTTGAGTGACAGCAAAAGAAATAGAGAAATGATTTTACCCCTTTTTACTTGGCCTGCTGACTAGAAACCTCAGAATTCAGCTCTGTTGATCAGATAAACATTGTAGGTTTTTGTAAAGAATCATGCTTAACAAATGTTTGGGAGCATATGAACTTATTGAAGGAAGCCAGTCTGGTCTGGACAATACTTCCTTCAAAAAAAGTATAATGAAAAAAAGTTGGGATTAAAATGTCAGTTTCTTTTTTTCTGTATGACAGTAGTTATGAAATGTAAGGTAAATGATGTTTCCATGTACCTTTGGACTGCAGGTTAATAAAGTTCATAAACCATATAAATTACATATTATTTAAAAAATAGAAAATAATTGTATTTTCACTCAAAAATACCTATTTTGTGAAACACTGGAGTTTGAAATATGTATAGATTAGACTTAGAACTCACAGAAGGCAACTTGAAGAAATGTTTTTTCTTTTGAGACAGAGTCTCACTTTGTTTCCCCCAGTAGAGTGCCATAGTATCATAGCTCACAGCAACCTCAAACTCTTGGACTCAAGCGATTCTCTTGTCTCAGACTCCTGAGTAGCTGGGACTACAGGTGCTGGCCACAGTGCCCAGCTATTTTTAGAAAGGAGGTCTCACTCTTGTTTAGGCTGGTCTCAAAACTGTGAGCTCAGGCAATCCACCCACCTCAGCCTCCCAGAGTGCTAGGATTACAGAGGTGAGCCACTGCACCTGGCCCAACTTGGAGAAATTTTAAAAAGTTATTTCAAAACTTTTGTTGGATCCTTTCTATGTCTAACTTGTTCTAAGCATTGAACTGGGGTCTGGAATAACAAAAATACTGGATATTTGTGGTTAATCCCAACTTTATGCAACTATTTTACTCAATATGGTGTCTGTGACCCAGGTAAAGAATAAGACTTAAAGCAGAGTAGGACTGAAAAACAGAGAAGAAAACTGAGAACTGAGAATTGAAGAAGAAAGTCACATTAGGAAGCCCACCCGGGGTTGGGAGAGTAGTGAAGGGGAAAAACAATAGTCCAGAGAGACTAAATATATAAACAGGACAATGGCCAAATCACACATGACAATAAGAACTCTGACCCACAACCTCTGCAGCTGCCAGCCCAGAATGATCAAAACTTGGTCAATGACCGTCAGCTTCTCTATTTTTTATACCATCCCCCATTCCAACCCAGGATCAACTAGAGACAGCTGAATATGCTATCCCAAACTAATCACAAAAGATGCTCTGCTTCTAGTTAGCCCACCTCCAGCTTCCCCACACTAATACCATCAAGTCAGAACATACATGAAACTTCTCCCTTTCCCCCCACTATTAAGCTTTCCCATTCCCCTTTGGGTGGAGAATGGCAGCCTTTGAGTCTGCCAAACATGAGTGATGGTGACTAACTCCCTTGTTTTAACACATTTTGAATAAAGGACCTCTCTGTTCTCATTTGGTGATCTTTGTTTTCCCCCCACAGTCATTCATTCACTTATTTATTATACATCAGTAGTGTTTTATGTGCCAAACTGTGGCTAGCATTGGGAATATGTGGAAGCAGATAGTTCCTAACTTCAAGGATATTCTGTCTAGTAGAACAGATTCGTAAATATAATTGTAATTCAATGTGCTAAGCAGAAACAATAGGAATGTATAAATGAGGTGTAGTAGGTTGAAGAAGGCTTTTATGGGAACAGCGACCCTGAAGCCAAGCCATCAGGGATGAGTGGGAGTTAGTCTGGCTAAGAGTCTGGGGAATGTTATTCCAGGTAGGTGGAGGGACAGAATTAGTGAAGCCTTAGAGGCCAGAACGCAGTGGTGCATTGCTGATAAGGAAGCATGATAAGGAAGGCAAGAGCAGCTGAAAATGTGATAGGGGTGGATCATGGGCCGTTATGGATGTGCCACCTTGGAAAGCGCTTGAACTTTATGCTGTCCCAGCAGCTCCCTCCTGGAAATGAGATATATGGCTTGTATAAGCAAGAAAGAGTTAAAAAATAATAATAAGGAACGATTGCCTTTGTATTAGTGTAAGTTCCAGCCGGGATGGCAGCGACACAGAAGTTTATAAGGTTTGGCACACTGTAGACAATCAGTGAACGTTGAATGAATGGACAGAGGTGCTTTGGTGTAGACCAAATTCCCGATTTATGTCTTTCTCACAGGACAAGACAATAAGGTCAGGGCATCAGTTTGGGAGGTGATAGCGAAGGTTTGATGTAGGAGAACTGCCATTCTGGAGGAGAGTTAATGGGCACGAAACCTCCAGTATGTTGTAGGCAAGAAATGCACTGTTGCGAACACCTCCGAGACCCACGCACCACAGCTGCCCTGTCCCAGATGCAGCCGCGGGAAGGCAACCAGCCCGGAGCTCCCGCCCCAGCGAGGGCAGCTGGCTCACAGCAGCACAGCACAACTCACCTGTGCGCTCACCGCCGGCCCTTGTGTGAGTGTGAGTGTCTGTGCCTGTGTATGTTGGGCGGGGCGGGGGAGCTTGGCACCGCGCCTTTCCGATTGGGCGCGGCTCAAAATTGGGGGCGGGCTTTAGAGGAGGAACTGTTTTGGGGATTGGCCATCTAGTAGACCGACGTGCTGCCGACTGAGCTGGTTCGCCAGCGGCTCCGGCCGGGGAAGGCGGAGGCTTTAGGCGGGTCCCCTGTTAGTCATTGGCTCCCTGCGGTTTCCTTGGGGACGTGGCGCTGCTGCTGGTGGGGCCCTCCTTCCGGCTAGCGAAAGGCAGCCGGCAGCTGCTCTGGACCCAGCGGAGCGGTGCCGAGGGAGCCGGCGGGCCGCTACATCCAGTGAGTGTGAGCGCGAGAGGGCTGCAGAACCGGGAGGAACAGGGAGAGGAAGCCCGCCCCCCGCTCCTGCCACTTGGGGACTGCCAGACGCTGGAGGACCGAGCTAGCCCACGAAAACGCCCCCGCTTCCTGGATGCCCAGGTAGGTTCTCTGGGCCTAAGGAGCGAGTGGATACATCCAGAGCGGGAGCCGGAGAGTGAGTGGGAGCTGTGGAATTCTCGCGGAGCTGTGGAATTCTGGTCTCGTGGACACTGCTGGAGGGAAGCCTGAATCCCAAACAAGTCTTTACAGGCTGCAGGCTCAGGAGATGCCTGGGACAAGGAGGCCGCCGTCTCAGGGCAAAAGGAAAAGGAGGTGACAGGCGTTGAGACCACTGAAGGGACCCCATGGCTAGGTAAGGCTGCAGGCTTTCTCTCCGGCGGGGGTCTCTGTGGTGGATGGCTGGCATGTTGGGGGCCCTGGGAGGCTGTTGCAAACGAGATTTGCCTTGGGGCTGAACTTTGCATCAGGGTCTGGTGAATGCAAGGCCACCAAAGCTGTATTCTTTTGAAGGCACATATGGTAATAGTTTCCAGCCGCCAACCCCAGGGACATGAGTGACTTTTCCCTTGTCAGCTTTGAAAGTGTTAAGATTGTAACATTCTTTTCCACTTTGTATTTGAGTGAGGCTAGGTGTCCTTTGAGGGGATTAAAGATTGTGTGTGTGTGCAATGAACTTTAAAAGCAAACAGACTGAGGTCCTTTGAATCAATACAGAAGGTGAGCTTCACAGCTGAGTACACTTAAGCATACATTCTAATATTCTGAAGCTTTTAAGAAAGATTAATGTAGATGTACATGTACCAATATGGACAGTTGTCAAACAGAGTAAGTGAAGGGTAGATGCATAACAGAAGGTATGGAGTCCTGCCATTTGTATAAAACCAGGGAAATGGAAATACACACACAGATATATTACTGTATATATTGCTGTATATTTATGCTTGTGTATCCATAGAATATCCCTGGGAACGTATATGGAAACTAGATAGCTGTGGTTACCCCTGAGAGGAATAGGGGGTCAGGGCAAAAGATTCACTTTTCGCTCCACAGTATATCCTTTTAAATTATTCCATTTGGTTTTTACCACATGCATATTTAATCTTTTAAAATATTTTTAAAATACCAGTTGAATAAATTTTCTGACCATCTAGTTTTTTTGTTTGTTTTCTTTTTTTGAGACAGAGTCTCACTATGTCGCCCTCGGTAGAGTGCTGTGGCGTCACAGCTCACAGCAACCTCAAACTCTTGGGTTTAAGAGTGATTCTTTTTGCTCGGCACCTGTGGCTCAACAGGCTAAGGTGCCAGCCACATATACCTGAGCTGGCAGGTTCGAATCCAGCCCAGGCCCACCAAACAACAATGGTGGCTGCAACCAAAAAAGAAATGGCCAGGCATTGTGGCGGGCGCCTGTAGTCCCAGCTACTTGGGAGGTGGAGGCAAGAGACTCGCTTGAGCCCAGGAATTGGAGGCTGCTGTGAGCTGTGATGCCATGGCACTCTACCCAGGGTGACAGCTTGAGGCTCTGTCTCAAAAAAAAACAAAAAACGATTCTCTTGCCTCAGCCTCCCAAGTAGCTGGGACTACAGGCTCCTGCCACAATGCCTGGCTATTTTGTTGTTATAGTTGTCATTGTTGTTTAGCAGGCCCGGGCTGGGTTTGAACCTGCCAGCCCCAGTGTATGTGACCAGTGCCCTAATCGCTGAGCTACAGGCGCTGAGCTAGACCATCTAGTTTTTTGACGGCATTCTTGGTGGGCCTTGTGATTGATTCTTTGATGTTATTAGGTTTCCTAGGGAGATGGGGTCTTTTCATTAACACGGTTCTGTCTTTGATCTGTACTTAAAATTGAGAGTGTTTGGAAAAAGAGAAGAAGTAGAATATGTACTAGAAAGTCCATGAACCATATAGATCCTTTTCTAAAATTTGAGCCAAAGACCTACTGCGATGGCTCACCCCTATAATCTCAGCACTTTGGGAGGCTGAGTGGGAGAATCCACTGAAGCCAGAAGTTCAAGACCTGTCTGAGCAAGCAAGACCCCATCTGTCAAAAACAAAATATAAAGATTAGCTGGGCATGGTGGCATATGCTGGTATTTTTAGCTACTTGGGAGACTAAGACAGGAAGATCCCTTCAGCCCAGGAATTCAGTGCTGTACTGAGCTATATCATGCCACTGCACTCCAGCCTGGGTGACAGTGAGACTTGTCTCTTAAAAAATAAGTTAATTTAAAAAATTGAGACTAAAGGAACATTCAGACTTCTGTTGGCATTAATTTTTGTCTTTATTAGAAAGTCTTTTATCTAATTAAAAAAAATTTTAAGCACTCAATTGTAGACACTTTTCAGACTTAACTAATGTTTGTCTAATTTCAGGATCAGTTTTTCCTACCTCTGTCCAGCCTCATGGTACTTCACTCTGCCTACAGTGAGCCCATTTCCTCGTCAGCGAGTGGCACTCCTGGGACTCTTCTTCATATCCTGTCTCTTTTTACTTTTGTTAATCGCGGACTTTCGACATTGGGGTGCTTCATCACCACGAGATAAGCAATATGAAAGGTGAGTCAGCTTTAGATCATTCTGATCAGATGTAGCACTGAAGTCATAAATATCTTAATTAGCTATTTAACACACTACCACCTTTGACTCCTTTGGGGCATACTGTATTTCTATTAGTAAAATTGCATGTCATTTTATTACATAAAGAAGGTTTTAAGCCCCATTTTGGTATTGTTCAATTTGATTGAACTCACTCACATCTAAAATCCTAGCACTCTAGGAGGCTGAAGCAGGAGGATTGCTTGAGGCCAGGAGTTTGACACCAGCTTAAGCAAAAGCAAGACCCCTTCTCTACACAAAATAGAAAGATTAGCCAGGCGTGATGGTATTCACCTGTAGTCCCAGCTATTCAGGAGGCTGAGGCAGGACGATTGCTTGAGCCCAGGAGTTGGAAGCTGTGGGGAGCTATGAGGGCATCCCTGCTCTCTAGCCTAGGCAACAGAGTAAGACCCTATCTCAAAAAAAAAAAGAATCTAACAACAGAATACTTTCATTACTGTCATTCTTCTCTTCCTCTTGGTCTTTGTGCTATTGTCATACATTTTATTTCTACATATGTTATAAACTCATTATTTTTGCTTTAGTCAATTATCTTTTCAAGAGATTTAAAAAATAAGCAAAAAGGCATCATGGCACGCTACAAGGGCGACAAAGTGAGACTGTCTCAAAAAAAAAAAGGCTTGTATATTTACCCATATATTTACCATTTCTTAACCTTTTATTTCTTTGTAGAGAGTCATAATATTTCTAAGCGGGATTAACTTCCTTTTACCTAAAGAACATTCTTTGACCTTTCTAGTAGTGCAAATCCATAGATGATAAATTCTTTTTAACTTTTGTATGACTGAAAAAGTTGTTTTGATTGTTTATGTGTGTGCGTTGCCCAGGTTAGAGTGTAGTGGTATCATCATAGCTCACTACAAATTCTAATTCCTGGGATCAAGTGATTCTCCTGTCTTAGCTTCCTGAGTAGTTGGTGTACAGGCCACCACAACTGACTAATTTCTCTAGTTTTAGTAGACATAGGATCTTGCTTTTGCTTAAGCTGTTGTCAAACTCCTGGCCTCAAGCAATCCTCCTGCTTCAGCCTCCCAGAGTGACCCTCTCTAAAACTAGCCAGGCACTGTGGAGGGTGCCTATAGTCCCAGCTACTTGTGAGGCTGAGGCAAGAGAATTGCTTGAGCTCGGGAGTTTGAGGTTGCTGTGAGCTATGATGCCATGGCGCTCTACCAAGGGTGACATAGTGAGAATCTGTCTCAAAAAAAAAAAAAAAAAGTCCTTACAAAATCAGTATGGGGCCCATGGGCCAAAGGTTGGACACTCTTGGTTTATTGGGTATAAAACTCTAGGTTGATCATTTTTTTGTTTCATTACTTTAGCCCGTTAACTGCAGAGCCCTCAAAAACAACAATGACTGAAACCCAAACAACTCTTTACAGGCTGTTCATGCCAAATTAACGTCTTGTATTAAACTCCTAAAGGCGTAGTTCACAATCAGGAGGTTAAAGATGTTGCACTACTGTCTTTTAGCTTGTGTTTTTTTCTGAGGTGACGTCTGCTGTCATTTTAATTTTTGTTCTCTCTGTACATGTGTCTTTTTCCTCTGTTTTTAAGTTTTCTCTTTCTCATAGGTGTTAAGCAATTTGATTATGATGTGCTTTGGTGTAGTTTTCTACATGATTCTTGCACTTGTGATTTGTTTATTCTTGGATCTATGGATTTCTAGTTTTCTTATTATTTATTTTTTAATTAAAAAAAAAATTTTAAGAGATGGAGTCTTGCTCTGTTACCAGAGCTCTCTACTGCCTTGAACTCTTGCTTTAAGCAATCCTTCTGCCTTATCCTTCTGAGTAGCTGGGATTATAGGTGCAAGCCACTGCACCTGAGGGAGTTATAGTTTTTTTGAGACAGAGTCTCACTTTGTCACCCTTGGTTGAGTTCTGTGGCATCATAGCTCATAGCAACCTCAAACTCTTGGGCTCAAGCAATCCTCTTGCCTTAGTCTACCAAGTAGCTGGGACTACAGGCGCTGGCCACAATGCCCAACTATTTTTAGAGGCAGGGTCTTGCTGTTGCTGAGGCTGGTTCCAACTCCTGAGAGTCTACCTGCCTCAGCCTCTCAAAGTGCTAGGATTATAGGTGTGAGCCACTGTGCCTGGCTGGAGTTAAAGTTTTTAATCAAATTTAGAAAAATTTTGACCTTTCTTTTTCTTTCTTTCTTTCTTTTTTTTTTTTACAGGCACCCGCCACAACATCTGGCTATTTTTTGTTGCACTCGTCATTGTTGTTTAGCTGGCCCAGGCCAGGTTCGAACCTGCCAGCCTTGGTGCATGTGGCTGGTGCCGTAGTCACTGTGCTATAGCCCAGCATTGACCATTATTTCTTCAAACATTTTCCTGTCCTCCCCAAAGTCTCCTTTTGGAACTCTAATTACATGTCTATTGAGTCATGTGACATTTTCCCATAGCTCACTGAAATGCTATTTTTTTTTAGTCTTCTTTCTCTCTGTCTTTCATTCTAGCTATTTTATTCCTGTGCTTTCAAGTTCATTGGTATTTTTTTCTGTAGTATCAAATCTGTTAATTCCATGTAGTGAAAGCCAAATACCTTTTTTCATAGAAAGTACATCCAATGGCTAGGCACAGTGGCTCACACATGTAATCCCAGCACTTGGGAGGCCGAGGGTGGTGGATTGCCTGAGCTCACAGGTTCCAGACCAGCCTGAGCCACAGCGAGACTCCATATCTAAAAAATATCTGGGCATTGTGGTGAGTGCCTGTAGTCCCAACTACTTGGGAAACTGAGGCAAGAGAATCGCTTGAGTGCAAGAGTTTGAGGTTGTTGTGAGCTATGACTCCATGGTACTCTACCAAGGTGAGAAAGTGAGGCTCTGTCTCAAAAAAGAAAAAAAAGAAAGTACATTTGAATTGTTTAATATACTTTTAATGCAGTATCAATTGCACAGATCTGTGTTCTTTTATCGTAGGATTCATTTTGCCATTTTTTGAATTTTAGCTTCTTTTCAATGTTTTTTTTTTTAATTATGGTCACATAATAGTCATTTGTGAAATTAGTTTCTGATGAGGCTACAAAATTAAATGATGACATGTTGTGTTCATTGTCTTCAAAAAGATTTTTCTGGCTTGTTTATTATTTTTTAAATTTTCACTTTATTGCAGCTCGGATACATATCAGTTAGGAGGCTTTGGGCTGCAAGTAACAGCCAAACTGACTTAAATAGTAAGAAAGTATATTGGCTCACATAGCTAGAAGTTCAGGGTAGAGGGACTACAAATTCAACACTGGCTGGCAGGATGGGAGTGTCTGTCTCTCCTCTCTATTGTCAGCAGCATCAGCTTGCTTTTTTTTTTTTTTTTTTTTTTAGACAGATTCTCACTTGGTCATCCTTATGGTAGAGTGCTGTAGTGTCACAGCTCACAGCAACCTCTAACTCTTGGGCTCAAGCAATTCCCTTGCCTCAGCCTCCCAAATAACTGGGACTATAGGTGTCCACCACAATGCCTGGCTATTTCGAGAGGTAAGGTCTCCCTCTGGCTCTGGTGGGCTCAAACCTGTGAGCTCAGGCAATCCACCCATCTCAGCCTCCCAGAGTGCTAGGATTACAGGTGTGAGCCACTGCACCCGGCCACAGCTCGCTTAGTAGTTGCAGAATAGTAGCCAGTAGCAACCAGGGCAATATGCAGCCTGTCTCATGTCCTGCAGAACTGAAAGTCAAGCTTTCCATGGCTGTCTTCTAACAGTGGAGAAGCACCTTCCAAGAAGCCTGTAGGAACCCTTACTTTGAGTCTTTTTTGGTCAGAATTGGGACACGTGCCTACTGTCTTTTTCATTTCTTAGTCTGTCTCCAGAATTTCTCAAATGTTCACTTTGGTTACTAATTAATTAATTCAACAAATTTTTTGACCAATTATTGTGTGTACATAATAATAGACACCAGATATAGAGACTTGGTTCTTTTTCTCAAGAAGCTTGTGTTTTCAGCCTTGGCTTCTTTTTTTTCACTCCTCCTCCCCAGAAGTCCTAGAAACAGATGTTTTCAACCTTTCTTTTTCTAGCATCCCTATTCATTTGTATTTTTGACTCTTCCTTTCTAGAAGAGGAAACACCATTTGGAATACTACAAGTCAACAATTGGCCTTAAGACACTTCTTAACTTTGGAGACTTAAATTTATTATTTGAATTTCTTTAATGCTTATGGATATTTTCTTGGCAGACTTGAGCACAGTTTCTCACTGGAAGACAACGTATTATAATTATGTAATTCCATGTAGGTTAATTAATGTGACTAAAGACTATCAGAGAGTGAATGGTGAGTTATATGGCTGGAGAGTCATGGAGATCAGCCTGGGTCTGTTAAGCCATTTTAGGGGGTTTGGACATTATCCTACAGACAGAGTGAAGGCTTTGAAAGGTTTTGAAGACTGATATTTATATGATCTGAAGAGCTTCTTAAGGAAAGCTCATCTTGTTCGGTATTGTGGAAAATGAATTGGAGGGGAATAAAAAAAAAGCATGGAGACTGAGTGGAATATAGATGCTCCTCAACTTATATTGGGGTTATGTAAGTTGAAAATATCCTAAGTTGAAAATGCATTTCATATACAGAACCTACCAAACATCTAGCTTACCTTGAAGATAGCCAACCTTAAAGATGATCAGAACACTTACGTAACCTGCTGTTAGCCAAAATCATCTAACACAAAGCCTATTTTATAATAAAGTGTTGACTGTCTCGTGTAATTTACTGACTATTATACTGAAAGTAAAAACCAAAATGGTCATATCTCTACTCAAAGTAAAGTTTCTTTTTTTTTGCAGTTTTTGGCCGGGGCTGGGTTTGAACCCGCCACCTCTGGCATGTGGGGCTGGCGCCATACTCACTGAGCCACAGGCACCGCCCCAAAGTAAAGTTTCTACTGAATGTATATCACTTGCATGCCACCAGAAACTTTAAAAGTTGTAAGATGGACCACTATAAGTTGGGGACTATCTGTACTTTAGTTGAGAGATGATTGTGGCCTGAACTTCGGTGACTTCTATGAAAATGTAGAAAAGTAAAAGCATTTGAGTGTTATGGGGAGGCTTAGTGATCTATATTTCTTGACTACCACTTGTACCTCAAGTGGCCAGATCCAATAAATACTTGCTAGATTGAATTAATTAAAACAAGTTAGCCACAGACCTGAGAAATGTACAAATAAATTGTACCGTTTGGGGACTTTTATCAAAGTCCTAACCACTCTATAATGCTCTGGCTGTGCTGGTAGCAGCCATGTTGCTCACAGCTCATTGTTATTTAATGAAAAGGCTTTTTTTTTTTTTTTTTTTGAGACAAAGTCTCAAGCTTTCCACCCTGGGTAGAGTGCTGTGTCATCATTGCTCACAGTAACCTCCAACTCTTGGGCTCAAGTGACCCTCTTGCCTCAGTTTTTCTGTTTGGTAGTAGAGATGGGGTTTTCCTTTTGCTCAGGCCAGTGTTGTTGAACTCATGAGCTCAAGCAATCTACCTTCCTTGGCCTCCCAGAGTGCTAGGATTATAGGCGTGAGCCACTGTGCCCAGCCTAATGAAAAATTTTGTATAAATTGCTACAGATTGCCACAGATCATCAAACTTCGCTCATGGCAGCCTCCATGAGTCATTTAGGAAGCAAAGATTTGTTGATAGCTTTCTGTGTGATAGGCATTGGGTACAAAGATGACTGAAACGTGGCCCCTGAACTCGTGGATTTCATAATCTAGCCAGGGAGGCAGACATGAAGGAATAATTATTTATCAGTGAGATAATAGTTTATGCACAGTTGTGTAAAATCAGGGATAAAAGAATCATGAGCTGTACAAAGTTAAGAATTCAGAACAAAGTTAGGCCGTTGGGTGCAGTGGCTCACACCTGTAATCCTAGCACTCTGGGGGGCCAAGGCAGGAGGATTGTTTGAGCTCAGGAGTTCAAGACCAGCCTGAGCAAAGTGAGATCCATCTCTACTAAAAATAGAAAACTTAGCCAGGTGGAGTGGTGCATGCCCATAGCTAGCTACTCAAAAGGCTGAAGCAGGA
Organism: Perodicticus potto; assembly: GCA_963574655.1. NCBI lineage: Eukaryota > Metazoa > Chordata > Mammalia > Primates > Lorisidae > Perodicticus > Perodicticus potto. The sequence continues at coordinate 11,171 of CAUYRH010101407.1, read as the reverse complement.
GGATTGCTTGAGGCCAGGAGTTTGAGATTGCTGTGAGCTAGGCTGTGGCCATGGCACTCTAGCCTGGGCACCAAATTGAAACTGTCTCCAAAACAAACAAACAAACAAATCAGAAATTGGCTCAGTGCCTATAGCTCATTGAGTGGGTTGTCGGCCACATACACCATGGCCTGTGGGTTCAAGCCTGGCCAGGGCCTGCTAAACGACGACAGCTGCAACTAAAAAATAGCCAGGTGTTGTAGTGGGCACCTGTAGACCTGGCTATTCAGAGGCTGAGGCAAGAAAATCACTTAAGCCCAAGAGTTTGAAAAGATGTGATGCCACGGCACTCTACCGAGGACGACAGTAAGACTATGACTCAAAAAAAAAGGCTCAGTGCCTATAGCTCAGTGGTTAGGGTGCTGGCCACATACACCTAGGCTGGCGGGTTCGAACCCGGCCTGGGCCTGCTAAACAACGATGACAACTACAACAATAACAACAAATAGCTGAGTATTGTGAGGGGTGCCTGTAGTCCCAGCTACTTGGGAGGCAAGAAAATTGCTTGAACCCAAGAGTTTGAGATTGCTGTGAGCTGTGATGTCACAGCACTCTACTGAGAGCGACGTAGTGAGACTCTCTCAAAACAACAACAACAAAAAGCAGAAATTAATCAGAAGAGGCTCATGAGTAACCAGATTTGATTATCACTAAGTTCATGGACTAAAGGCACATGTGCTTTACTGATAAGATAGGCCCTCACATAAAGCCTATTTGCTTTTATATTGTATCTGTTATTCATAATTAGCAGGTTCTCCTTGTCTCAGAACACAGCAGATAACAGCAAATTAGAATGCTGATGTGTCCTTATATATAGGCCCACCGATAACAATAATCAATAATACTTGGCATCTTGGCAGTGAGGCAGAAGAAAGGAAATTTATTAAAAATAGACTGAAGGCCAGGCTCATTGGCTCACACCTGTAATCCTAGCACTCTGGGAGGACGAGGCAGGTAGATTGCCTGAGCTCACAGTTTTAAGACCAGCCTGAGCCAGAGTGAGACCTCTCCACTAAAAATAGCTGGGTGTTATGGCAGGTGCCTGTAGTCCTAGCTACTGGGGAGGCTGAAGTAAGAGAATCGCTTGAGCCTGAGAGTTTGAGGTAGCTGTGAGCTGTGATGCCACAGCTCTCTACCAAGGACAACAAAGTGAGACTCTATCTCAAAAAACAAAAAAATAGACTCAGTAATGCAAAAATTTATTTTTCTCTTCTTTTTTCTTTTTTTTGTTTTTTTTTGTTTTTTGAGACAGAGTCTTACTTTGTTGCCCTCAGTAGAGTGCCTTGGCGTCACAGCTTACTGCAACCTTAAACTCTTGGGCTTAAGCAGTCCTCTTGCCTCAGCCTCCTGAGCAGCTGGAACTATAGCTGCCTGCCACAACTCTTGGCTAACTTTTCTATTTTAGTAGAGAGGGATCTTGCTCTTGCTCAGGCTGATCTGAAACTCCTGAGCTCAAGGAATGCTCCCACCTTGGCCTCCTGGGTACTAGGATTATAGACCTGAGCCACTGTGCCAAGCCACTTCGGGACCTTTAAAAAAATGCAAATAATATGGGGTTAATTTTAATGTACAGTCTGGGTTGAAAACCATTGCTCTAACTTTCTTGTGGTGTCGGGAAGAGATCAAATCAGCCCACCTAGGTTGGGAGATGATCTTGGACAGGTTCTTTCCAGAGACTAGCTGGTATGTGGAGACCAACTAATCAAATGTTAGTATTTTATTTGAACTAATATGATTTTTCTGTTTGCTCATTCCACTTTGTACCCTGAAAATATACACTGAAAATAATGGGCAGCATTATTTCTATTTAAAATTTTGCTTTTATAATTTCTTTTTTTGTAGCAGTACTGCTTAAGTATGGGTGGCACTTGCTGATGATAAAACAAATAACTAGGAATTGATGGAAATGTCTATCACTTTGGACAACAGCTTTAAAATAATAAGAAAAGTGCTCATGGTTATGATTTTTATATTATATCCATATATAACATAGTTTTTCTACTTAAATTGTACCTAATTTGTACAATGAAATTATATCAAAATGAAATGATACAAAAATTAGGAACAAATTGGATGGGAACAAGCTTGGAAACCTTTGATCAGAAAAATGTGCCCTGGCTCGGCGCCTGTGGCTCAAAGCGCTAAGGCGCCAGCCACGTACACATGAGCTGGCGGGTTCGAATCCAGCCCGGACCCGCCAAACAACAATGACGGCTGCAACCAAAAAATGGCCGGGCGTTGTGGCAGGCGCCTGTAGTCCCAGCTACTTGGGAGGCAGAGGCAGGAGACTCGCTTGAGCCCAGGAATTGGAGGTTGCTGTGAGCTGTGATGCCAGAGCACTCTATCCAGGGTGACAGCTTGAGGCTCTGTCTCATAAAAAAAAAAAGATAAATTTATTTTTACTAAAGAAAAATTCAGTAAGGCACAGTCCCTGCCCTCAAGAATTCCTACCCTCGCAGTCGCAAGCGAGCGAGCAGGAGGGTGCAAGACTGCAGGAGCAGAGCAATGCCTAAATCAAAGGAACTTGTTTCTTCAAGCTCTTCTGGCAGTGATTCAGACAGTAAAGTTGACAAAAAGTTAAACAGGAAAAAGCAAGTTGCTCCAGAAAAACCTGTGAAGAATCAAAAGACTGGTGAAACTTCAAGAGCTCCGTCACCTTCCAAACAGAGCAGCAGCTGCAGAGATGATAACATGTTTCAGATTGGGAAAATGAGGTACGTTAGTGTTTGGGACTTTAAAGGTTAAGTTCTTATTGATATTAGAGAATATTGGATGGACCCAGAAGGTGAAATGAAACCAGGAAGGAAAGGTATTTCTTTAAATCCGGAGCAGTGGAGCCAGCTAAAGGAACAGATTTCTGACACTGATGATGCAGTAAGAAAATTGTAAAATCCGAGCCATACAAAACTTGTACTGTTGTAGTTGTTTTAATCGTCTTTTTACATTGGCTTTGTTTTCTAAATGTGCTCCAAGCTATTGTATGTTTGAATTGCAGAACAATTCGTAAGATGAATACTTTTTTTTAATGTGCATTATTAAAAATGTTCTAAGTGAAATAAAAAAAAAAAAAAAAGAATTCCTACCCTCTTACAATTCTGTTTACATGATTGCGTTTCCTACTATAATACAAAATCATAAAAGGCAGCACTGAGGCTAATGAACTGAGGAAATCAGAGGTGGCCTCCCAGAGGAGTTGGTTTTGGAAAATGAATAAAAGTATGACAAAATGGACAAGGGAAGAATGAGTCAACATCACAATCACAGCCATGGGACATACAAACCAACACATGCAAACCATCAGCGAGTATACCATTTGCTGGCACTGAAAAAGAACAAAGGTTTAGAGAGGCGGCCACAGAAAGTAAAACACAGAAGGCTAAACAATAGGTGCCCATAATTGGAGATTTCAGACTGCCTTTTGATCAAAGTTCTATGTTAGGTGTCAAAGAATGTATAAGAAGATACTGAGGCAGAACCTTGCACTCAAGAAGCTTATAATCTGTAATAAGTTGTCATGTAGAAAAGAAATGATCACCTACGCTACCTAGGAAGCAAGCACGCTCAGGGGATATAGCCACTTACTTAATTTAATTTACTTCTGGCTAACACATTCATTTGTCTCTCTGTATGGGACAATTCTCATATTTCACTGCTTTCCGTTGTAGATCAGGTCACCTTTCCTCTCCCAGCTTTCTCCTTTCAGAAGCCAGGTTGAAAATTTAGGAACTAGGAAGAGAGGGCAATCAATTAGTATTAGATATTAAACAGGTTGGTCAGGCAAAGCACTCTAAAAAGGTGATATTTGAGCAAAGACCTGAAGAAGATGAAGGAATAAGTTATGTGTCTATTTGGGGGCAGAGTTTTTTAGGTAAAGAAAACAGCAAATGCAGAGACTTTATAATAGGAATTCTCTGCCATGATCAAAGAACAGGAGGCTCTTATGGCTGGAGCAGATTGAGCAAAGGAAAAAGCAGCAGGAGATGAGGTCAGAGAATGGGAGCCAGATGGTAAGAGCTGCACTGTCTCACATGATAGCCAAAAACCTCATATGACATTTGAAATTTGTAATGTGGCTAGAAATTGAATTTTATTTAACTTTAAATTAATTAAAATTAAGAAGTCAATACTGGATTTAGTCATTTAAAAACTTTTAAGAATGGCTTGAAACTACTTGGATATGTCAGTCAACTTTTCCAACTATAAATTTTATGAATCAATTATTTACAATAAAAATTTAGCATCTAAATTATATGAAGTACACATCAGATTTTTTTATTTTTTATTTTTTGCAGTTTTTGGCCAGGACTAGGTTTGAACCCACCACCTCCGGCATATGGGGCCGGCGCCCTACTCCTTTGAGCCACAAGCACTGCCCAAGTACACATCAGATTTTGAAGACAGTATTAAAGGAAAATAATTTCACTAATTTCTTATTACAGATTACCTGTTAAAAAAAATTTTGCTATGTTGGTTTAAATAACATTAAAATTAACAATATTTTCTTTTTATTTTTGATAGCTTGGCTGGTAGAAAATTTTAAATTACATTATATGGCTTGTATCATTTTTCCATTGGACAGTACTGGTACAGAGCCTTGTTGGTTATTGTAGGTTCTGGATCTTTATGGTCTGAGTTAGGAAGCCAGAGGGTTTTGGGAAAATAAAGGCATGATCTGACTTATGTTTTTAAAGGACTATTCTGGTTATAATTTAGGAACACACAAATGTGTAGAGAAGGGAGAGTAGCTACAGGACAAAAATAGGGAGACTGGGTAGGAGGTTATTTGAATCATCAGAAATATTATTTCAAAAATGATAGTAGCCTGGAGTAGGGCAAATATTGTAGAGGCAAGATTCACTCAGTTTCCAGATAAATGTTGAAATTAGAAATGACTATCAAAACTGGACATACTATTAGACTAGATATAGGGTATAAGAGAAGAAAGGAGCTTAAGGTTTTTACCTGAGCACCTAGAAAGTTGCCAGCTAATGAAAAGGGGAAGGCTGCAGGAGGTGCAGGTTTGAGTGGGAAGTTCAAAAGGAGGCCAAGGCAGGACGATCACTTGAGGACAGGAACTTGAGACCTGCCTGAACAACATAGCAAGACTCTATCTCTACAAAAAGTGGCAAAAATAAGCCGGGCATGGTAGCACATGCCTGTAGTCCCAGCTACTTGGGAGGCTGAGACAGGAGAATTAATTAAGCCTAGGAGTTTGAGGTTGCAGAGCTATGATGACACTACCACACTCTAGCCCAGGCAACAGAGTAAGACCCTGTCTCATTAAAAGAAAAAAAAATTCAGTTTTGGACATGTTAAGTTATTGACAGTCCTATCAGACGTCCGAATGAGGATGTCAAGCTGGCAATGGATATGTAAATCTGGAGTGTAGGAAAAAGCTGTGGGCTGAGGTACAAATCAGGGTGTTGTTGGCATAAAAGTGGGATAAGTTCACTAAGGGAGTGACCAGGGATAGAGAAAGACCTGAAGACTATGCTCTATGGCACTCAAACAAGCAGCCACTGGGTGGGAAGAAATCTGAGAAGTCAAATCAGAGAATATTTCATAAAAGGAGTAATCAACTATGTCAAATCCATGGTTTGTAGCATAAAATAATGACTAAGATCTGACCATTGGATTTACAGACAGGGATGTCACCAGTGACCTTGACAACAGTGTATAGTGGGACCAAAGCCTGTTTGGAATAGGGAAGTTAAGAGGGAATGAGAAAAGAGGAACTAGAGAAAATACAGACAACTCTTTCAAGAGTTTCACGGTACTGGGGAGTGAAGAAATGTAGTAAAGGGAGAAATAGAGTTGGAAGAGATTCTATTTCTTAAGATGGAATAAATTAGAGCATGCTTATTAACTGATAATTTTTTAATAGAAAAGAAAAATGATGCTGCAAGAGGAGGGAAAGAACTTCTGAGACAATGTTCAAAAGCAATTGAGACAAATGGGATTTATTGACCAAATAGTGCACAGAAAGTATAGTAAACAAAGGAAATTGATTAAGTGGATATGATGGTTAAGAGCTTATGAAAGTTCTCTTCAGATTACTTCTGTTTTTTGAAAGTACAAATGGGGAAGAAACATGAGTGGTTTGAAGAAAGAAGAGAAGGAATAAGACATGCGTGGCCAGGAAAATGTACTAGGATTGCTAGGGAGCACAAAGGGTCCTCTTGAGGTTAATGATTATAAATTTAAAGTGAAACCAGTCAGCATGGCAGTGTTCTTCTCCAGCTCTATTTAAATGCAGAGAAACAGGTAGGCATGAGTAAGAGAGCTAGGGTTGAAATTTTACCAGGCAATGACGACAAAGCTAGATGAAGGGGTCCACTGAGTTGAAGGTGCATGCAAGGGTATGATTACAATAAAAACCAGTGAAAAAGTCACAAAATTAATAGACTCCAGGTAACAGAGGGATTGAAGGATTACTGGCACTGGGGTAATAGAAGTGGATTGAGAGGATAGAAAGGATGCTTGAAATTGGGATTATGAAGGGATTTTAACATTAGTAAGGTCAAGGCCTAGGAAATGATCATGGGAGCAGGAGCCTCAAGGCAGGATGGAGGACATGATCATTGGAGAAGTCTAGGCTTTTCAAAAACTGTTTATGTAAATAATGGAACTTCTATAAATTATCACAGAAGTAGTACTAGAAATGGCAATCATGAATCAGGAGCTAAAAATATTAAAGAAATGAGGGACTGATCACGGAAGTCTATTGATGATTATAAGATAGTCTGATGAGATTCAAAGCTGGAGTTTTTAAGAGAAGAGGGTCTAAAAACACTAATGAGGACCACTATTCCCAACTTTAGGCCAAATGATATGGGAGATGAGAGAGGAAACATAGTCACTAGCTGAGAAGACCACAGGTGGAAAGCTGGGGAAAAGGTGTCATCAGGTGAAAAGCCCAGATACATTCTAAACAAAAAGACAGAGGACATACTCAGAGAAGAGGACAAGGGAAATCCAATGAAAGAGACAGAAAACAGACAAGAGATCTGGGGAGAAAAGTAAACAGACAGCTGTGTGGGTGTCAGGAATGACCATGGGGTCCTGGGCTTCTTGTAGTTAATGTAAATAGAGATAAAGAACCTAATCCTGATGGCCACAAGGCAAAGAGCAAAAATAAGGCTGTGAGTACTGAGGGGAGGTGAGTGAATTTTAGGGTCTTCTCTCATTTTTGACAGTCACAGTATAAAGGCTCAAGACAGCTTCTGGGCACCTTTTTAAAAAAAAAAAATCTGGGAGCTTTTTGTATATGAGAAACAGTGGGGGAGGCGGGGGTTCCTACCTGCACATGGAGGTAAGGAGGTTGGGAGGGTTTCTGACGTTCTGTCCTTTCAAAATATGGCTTCATTCTTACTTCAAAACACCAAGGCCCTTTTCAGTTAATTTTCTGTAACCTCCAGTAGCTGGAAAGATTTGTATACACAGAGATGCTTCCATCCTCCCAACCAACAGAGGCAATGTGTCAAGCAGCTAGCTAAAATTCCAGGTATAGTCTGTGTCCATGGAGAGCAAAGCTGGCCAGGGTCAGACTTATAAACTTTGTTGTTTGATACAAGGCTCCAAACAAATGAGCTTGCAAGCTCTCAAAACTGATCTCTGAACTCATTTTACATATTCAAAATTGCAATAAAGCCACTATAAATATATATACTAAAAATGCATTTATTTTTTATTTGAAAATGTACATGTGGCTTGGCGCTCGTAACACAGTGGTTACAGCGCCAGCCACATACACCAAGGCTGGTGGGTTCAAACCTAGTCTAGGCCAGCTAAACAACAATGACAACTGCAACAAAAAAATAACCAGGCGTTGTAGCGGGCACCTGTAGTCCCAGCTACTTAGGAGGCTGAGGCAAAAGAATCTCTAAGCCCAAGAGTTTGAGGTTGCTGTGAGCTGTGACACCACAGCCGCTGACATAGTGAGACTCTGTCTTAAAAAAAAAAAAAGAGGGCGGTGCCTATGGCTCATCGAGTAGGGCGCCAGCCCCATATACCGAAGGTGGTGGGCTCAAACCCAGCCTCAGCAAAATGTGAAAACAGAAAAATAGCCAGGCGTCATGGTGGGAGCCTATAGTCCCAGCTACTCGGGAGGCTGAGGCAAGAGAATCGCCTAAGCCCAGGAGTTGGAGGTTGCTGTGAGCTGTGTGACACCACGGCACTCTACTGAGGGTGAAAAAGTGAGACTATGTCTCTACAAGAAAAAAGAAAGAAAGAAAGAAAATGTACATGGGTCTATGGCCATACCACCCTGAAAATGTGCAATCTCACCTGTGAAAATGTACATGGATCTCTCCCTTTTGCAAAAAATTTGTAGACATCAAATTTGTGAATGAGAGCTAATTCCAAGTTGATTCTATTAGTTGATTCTACCATGTGTGCTAAACAGGTACTGATAGTTAAAAAAAAAAGAAAAAGGAAAAAGAGGGGAAGAGAAGAAGTCTGAAGCCAATTCCTTCTCTCAGACTGGACGTGGTAGCTCAAGCCTATAATCCTAGCATTCTAGGAGGCCAAGGCAGGAGGATCACTTAAGGTTCATGAGTTCAAGATCAGCCTGAGCAACAGCAAGACCCTGTATCTACCAAAAATAGAAAAAAAGTAAGTTAGGCACGGTGGCACATGCCTGTACCCACAGCTATGTGGGAGGCTGAGGATCACTTGACCCCAAGAGTTTGAGGTTGCAGTGAGCAATGATGATACCACTGTACTCTACCCAAGGTGACAGAATGAGACTATGTTGCAAAATAAATAAATATCTTTTTTTCAGGATAACAAAAACAGCAGCAAGTAATGAACTGCATTCTATTGTGGACAATTATTATGTGGAAGCAAATTTCCTTTTATTAAGATGACCATCTGTGATAGGCAGCCACTAAGATGGCCCTCAATGATCCCCATACCTCCTTACATTCATACCCATGTACAATCTCCTCTTCATGAGTGAGGACTAGGCTTGGTTTTAGCAAATGGAATACAGCAGAGGTAATAAGATGCCATTTCAGAAATTTTAGTGTTTGCCCCCACAAACCGCTCCTTTCCATCTGACAGAAACTAGTTGCCAGGCTGTGAGTTGCCCTATGGAGAGGCCCACAAGGCATAGGCCTAAATCCTGCCAACAGCTACATGAATGAGTTTGGAATTGGATTTGCCCGGAACTGACCCTTCAGATTAGACTATGGCTCCTGCTGACATGCCGGCTGCAACCTCTTAAGAGACCTTGGGCCAGAAGTAGCACTAACCTACACCTGTATTCCTGATCTACAGAAACTATGGGATTAATAAATTATTGTTTTAAGCAGCTAAATTTGGGGGCAATTTGTTACACAGCAATAGAAAATTTATAGGCCTTTAAATTTAGCATACAAACCAGGATAAGTTTAAGAGTGAAAGAGAATACTATTAATAATTGTCACAGAATAATACGTGTATACCACGAGTGTCGGGGACAAATTGCCTTGTATTATCACCCTATCTTGTATTCATTTTTAATAGTGCAAAATAAAAGAGGAAAAACTTATAGATAGCTCAGAATACAAATGGGTCAGATATCCTGAAAAAGCAAACTAGAAAAGGCTTTCATCATTCTTCTGAATAAACTACCCACGACCAGGGTAAATTTAAGCCACTGTCTTTTGAAAAGAACTACTTCAGGTAGGATTTTGGATGCCAAACTGCTAAATCCCAAATTTGTTGTGAGTAGGACTTAACTCAAAAATTCGTAGAAATATGTGTTTCACTCAAGTTTTAGAGTGAAACTATAAGTGTACTAGACAAAGAATGAAAGTTTAAAGCAGTGGTTCTCAACTTTTCTAATGCCGCGACCCTTTAATATAGTTCTTCATGTTGTGGTGTCCCCCAATCACAAAATTATTTTGCTGCAATTTTGCTACTGTTATGAATCGTAATGTAAGTATCTGATATGCAGGATGGTCTTAGGTGACCCCTGTGAAAGGGTTGTTCGACCCCAAAAGGGGCTGCAACCCACAGGTTGAGAACCGCTGGTTTAAAGCCTAATAAGAAAATATTAAACTTGTCCTCATATCAAAATTGAATACATAGGATTCATGCTTCTCCATTCTTGTGATACTTTACTAAGAATAATGTGTTCCACTTCCATCCAGGTTAACACAAATGCTGTAAAGTCTCCATCTTTTTTAATGGTTGAATAGTATTCCATAGTATACATGTAACACAGCTTGTTAATCCATTCCTGGGTTGGGGGGCATTTAGGCTGTTTCCACATTTTGGTAATTGTAAATTGAACTACTATAAATAGTCTAGTGCAAGTGTCCTTATGATAAAAGGTTTTCTTTTTCCCTTCTGGATAGATGCCCAGTAATGGGACTGCAGGATCAAATGGGAGATCTAGCTTGAGTTCTTTGAGGTTTCTCCATACTTCCTTCCAAAAAGGCTGTATTAGTTTACAGTTCCACCAGCAGTGTAAAAGTGTTCCTTTCTCCCCACATCAATTCCAGCATGTGTAGTTTTGAGATTTTGTGATGTGGGCCATTCTCGCTGGGGTTAGATGATATCTCGGGGTGGTTTTGATTTGCATTTCTCTAATAATTCAGGATGATGAGCATTTTTTCATACGTTTGCTAGGCATTTGTCTGTCTTCTTTTTTTTTTTTTTTTGAGACAGAGCCTCAAGCTGTCACCCTGGATAGAGTGCCATGGCATCACAGCTCACAGCAACCTCCAATTCCTGGGCTCAAGCGAGTCTCCTGCCTCCGCCTCCCAAGCAGCCGGGACCACAGGCGCCCGCCACAGTGCCTGGCCATTTTTTGGTTGCAGCCGTCATTGTTGTTTGGTGGGCCTGGGCTGAGGTGGGGGCCCGCCAGCTCAGGTGTACGTGGCCGGCGCCCCAGCCCATTGAGCCACAGGCACCGAGCCTTGTCTGTCTTCTTAAGAGAAAATTCTGTCCATCTCTCTTCCCCATTGATCTATGGGATTGTTGGCTTTTTTCATATGGATTAATTTGAGTTCTCTATAGATCCTAGTTATCAAGCTTTTGTCTGATTCAAAATATGCAAATATCCTTTCCCATTGTGTAGGTTGTCTATTTGCTTTGGTTGTTGTCTCCTTAGCTGTATAGAAGCTTTTCAGTTTAATTAAGTC
>CAUYRH010101402.1:0-21818 GCA_963574655.1 Perodicticus potto | reverse complement strand
TTTCTCATCACCTTCAAAATTTTCAAATATTTTATTTGGCAGTTTGACTTATTTTCAGCAACAGGGTTGGTCAGGTAACCAAACCTACCATTACTGGAAAATTGAAATCCAAGTTCAAGTTCTTAATCACATTATTGCCTTTCAGCAAACTAGGAGTTCCTTTCACTTCCGTGCTAAGAAGCAGATTGAACAAGCTCTTTTCCACCATCCTAGAACCTAATAAAATGCATATAGGATGCAGCCCAAGAGCACGCTATTCCACACAGCCCTGAGAAGCCCCCAGGTAGCTATTAACAACTATTGGGCACCAACCCCTTCCTCGCAGCATGAAATCTCTCTATCTCACAGATGAATCCTGCTCAAAAAGGGAAATTTAACTACTAATAGAATCTTGAAAGGAGGACAGGGGTTGGTTTCCTTTTTTAGTAAACTTTTACTTCCATTAATATAATTCTTCCTTGCGGCAAAGCGTACGACAGAGAAATTTCCTAATGAGATTGTTTTCAAGTATCCTAAACACGTATACTCACTAAGGTAAACACAAGGCTAGCCAATGTTCTACCCACATAGGGGGCCAGCTGTGTGCCTCCCCCAGGCCTGGTACCCATTCCACCACCGTCTCCCCCACATGACAATTCTTTTCCACCAACAAGGCAGTCTTGCGGCAGTGACAACACCCTGCACAAAGGACCATCTATGCCCATACGTTTACCACAACCTCCCTTCCCACATGTTCCACATCTGTAATTCCTCAGCCTGCGCTACTCAGATCTCTCACTTACACAGAACGTGTGCTGTGTTAGTTCGTTGTTATTAAGAAAATATCCAACACTGAGGAATTTATAAAGAAAAGAGGTTTATTTGTCCTATGGTGCCTCAGGCTGTACAAGAAGCGTGGCCCCAGCACCTGCTTCTGGTGAGGGCTTCAGGAAGCTTCCAAGTGAGGTGGAAGGTGAAGGGGGAGCGGGCTGCCTCACGGCAAGAGAAGGAGGGAGAGAGAGAGGAGGAGGTGCCCAGCTCTCCCGTGAACTAATACAGGGAGAACTCACTCTTTCCTGAGGGACCCACACCCACCTACGACACTGGGGATGCAATTTGTCAGCATGAGATTTAGGCAGCAGGGCACAAGTATCCAAACTATAGCATGCTCCTAATCAATTCTGGTCCAGCTGCCTTGGACCTCCACATTCTCTTTCAACTTCAAAAAAATAACTGAAGACTCAGAAGTTGTAGAATAGGGTCAGTTTTATCACATACTAGGAAAAAATAAAACCAGAAATTTAAGTGAAATAAAAAAGTAAGACTTATGCCATCAATATCTTATGTTCTTGAGTCTGCTGAGAAATCTTTCAAATGGCCACCTAACTATCCATCCCTTCTTATATGACCTTTCTGAATTCTAGTACTTATCTCATGAGAGTAACATGCTTGTATGATGGAAACTTATGCATAATTTACAGACCAGTAACTTCTATATTGCCTAAGCTCATAATACATGGGTTTACAAAGTTAGCTAATGTTCCATTTGGCAGGAGGTACATTGAATCACCAGTTACTGTCTTGCAAAAATAGTGAGGAACTCTCTCCTTCCCCTGTGCCTCTTGGTTCTTACCTACTCTATGCAGTCTAAGTGTAAATATTAAGTCTAAGGATAGACTGACAAGGGGAAGCTCAAAGGAAAAACGAAGGAACAGAGGGTGTTTCTTAGTTTCCCAGAACTGCTCAAACTTTTCCAATTCTGCAGTGATGAAGAAAAACAATGAAATACATTTTACATCTATATCATTTTATAAATTTCATAATGAAACTCAAAAATTAACAAATTCAAGAAATTTACAAATAAAACCACAATAAATGGCAAAGCCAAGGGATTAATTACCGGGTAAGTATCAGGTCCACAAGATGAGTATCTAGTCTTTGTGTCTGTACCTAACTAAAGAGTTTTGTCTAATAAATCGGTTTTTAGTTTTAATTCGGCCAGACTCTTCAAATCCTACTCATAAAACATTTCTCTCATTTCTCAACAGAGGAAACAAATACCAAATACGTATTGATCATAGATTCGAGGGGATAGTAAAACCCCAAATTTAAATAAACTGAAATATAATCAACTCCTAAAACTAAAATCTAATACATCTAACTGTTCTATAAATGCCACATAAATAGCAAGGAAAAGAGCTTCAAATTAATCTATTAGACAATGATTAAAAAATTGTATATGGACACTAAATAATAACTCTCCACATAATTATAGTCAAAACAATTAACTTTAAAGAAATGGACCAAGTTTACATTCAGTTTGGCATCATAGCCTTTGGTATTTCCACACAAATGCAGCAGAATTTTTAGTCCTCCTTCCATCTCCTCCCATCAATTGAGTCCTGTCTACTACTAAAACCAGAATTAAACTGTACGGTAAGCTATTTACTGTCTGTAATAATTTCCTTTTCAAGGTACACCAGACTTCAGTTTTATTCTGCAAAATCATTTTCAATTACACATTTAACCTCTATGTTATTGCTTAAATTACACATGCACCACTCTCTAGCCCAGATCCTGGTTGGAGACTCTGGAGCAGCTGCCACACATGTCGAAGGGCTGTTATTACGCTCAATGGGAGCCACATGCCTTGTCTGCCACAACAGTTTGTACCCTACACCCTAATTCAGCCTATGAGACTTCGCTCATGGTTTTCTAAAAGAACAAAAGGTGATGCCTGGTACTCATGATATAGAAAATAAATGTTTCCAATGTGAAGCATCCTAAAGTATCATCTTATCTCTAGATCACTCAAACAAGAAACTAATAGAGACCTGGAGACTATGTGAAGCTCAGCTATACCAAATACCACTCTTCAGATTTCATTAAGTGGTCACTAAGGAACAGAAATGAAGAAAAGGATTCGTGTTCATGCATCTCGGAAAGAAGGGATGGTCCAGAAACCATTCTTTCACAAATAAAAAATGGGGTCAGGCTACCATGAAGGAATGCATGGGATACTGGGTCCAAGATTCTTTAAGAGGAAATAGTTTCAAACATTGATAATGTTATTCTTCATACAGTGGGCTTGTGGTAAATCAGGTTGTGGTTACCTGCTGCAAACTTTTCTCCGGAGTCACCAGGAAGCAGTAAGAGTAAGCGTCATTCAAAGGCAATACAGGCAGAACACATCAGACCAGACAATCTTGACATATTTTTTCCCCTGTTTTTCCCTGCTATACTCAGGACTGAACATCTGTGTCAATGGAGACGTGGAGCAATGAACATTTGCACAAACTCCTCTTCCTCCCGGAGGAAGTGAAATCAATAGGCCCATTGGACAGAAACTGGGCAAGGTCTAGAAGCCCTGAAGATACACCTGTCAAGGGCTCCGTTTCGGTTTCTAGGCACAGACTTGAGGAACTCCTACATATTTGCATAAGGAGACACGAAATGTTCTCAGCAACACTCATGAAAACACAAAAATGAAATATAATCCAAAATGCCTTTCACTAAGTTTTAAATACTGTATAGCAATTAACAAGAGCTAATGCATATGGCATGATTAAACGGGTGAAAAAAATAAATAAAAGCAAGTGAATAGAGCAAACTGCACAAAGATACACAAGGTATGATCTCATTAACATAAAGGAAAAATCCTAAAGTCCATACTGAGCTTATAATAGATATAAACACGTGTATGGGAAAGGTATAGAAGTCAGACAGATTTCTTGAAAGAAACAGGACAAAGAGGAGAACAAAAGGGGCTTCAATGATCTGTAATGTTTTGTTTCTTTTAAAAAACATCCAGCAATCTGTCCTAATTCCTATTTATGATGACGCATCTGTTGATTCTCTTGCATCTTCCCTGTAGACAGCATATTATCATATTACAATTACAGCTGTCCTGCTCAATTTTACTCCTTCTGAATTTCATCTCTTGTTTCCTAAACTTGGCATGCTGGAGCCAGCACCTTCAATATAGTTTAGAAGGCCTGCCGGCAGGGAACATGCCTTCTTCATCCTTAACTTTAAAAGGAACCTCACCACGAAGTATACTCGGTGAAGTACCTTACCAGGTTAAGAAGGTCCACTCCCATTCCATTCCAGGAATAAAAGTTTGTTGATGGTAGTAGTTAGCAATAATTGAGTGCTAATTTCTTGGTATTTTTTTTTTCCTGCATGAAAAAAAAATCATCTCATCCTATGAGATGATTGCCTGGTTTTTTCTTTTATCTGCTAATGAGGTAAGGTAAATTGATAGATTTTTCTCAAGAACCACATGCTTATATTCCTGGAATTAAACCCAACTCAATTATAATGTATGTTCTTCTTTTTTCTTTCCTTCTTTCTTTCTTTTTTTTTACATTATCGGATTTAGTTTGCCTATCTTTCATTAAAGAATGTTCTCTCAGTTCACAGCTGAAGCTGGTCTATAATTTTTCTTTATCATTCTTCTGCTACTGATTTTGGGTGTGACAGTTATATTAGCATCAAATGACTTTGAAGTATTGACTGTTCCCCTATTTTTGGAAGACTTCAGATTAAATTGGAATTCCTGTATTTGTTCTTTTAATGCTTGACAAAATGACATTCTCAGCATCACAGGGATTTCTGGTGTTTTCTTTGTAGAAAAAATTATTATAAGTAATGATACCACTTTCCTTAATGGTTGTAGATCTGTTCCCCTTTTCCACTTCAAGTCTTACCCTGAAAGTGATATACTTCTCCCAGGTAACTTCCCTCTAAGCTTCAAATTTACATAACGTTCTTCTTTATTTTCTCATTCTAACCACTGCTTTACTTGTAGTTATTTGCCTTTAATCATTCCAAAAACTCCTTATTTTTACCTTTTTGTCCTTGACCAGCTCGCTTATGGCTTATCTTGTTAGTCTTCTTGAAGAATCTACTTTTGGTCTTGTTACTCATCTCTTTTACTGACATCTTAAATTGTATGTATAGCTCATTAATTTTAAGCCTTTTGTTCCTTGTTAATGTAATCAGTGGAGCTACAAAAATTTCCCTTTTGAGGATATTCATATCCCATGAACTTGATGCAAAAGTATTATTTAATCATTCACTCCTAAGTATTTTCTAATTTCCAGGGTGATTTTCCCTTTGACACCTGGACTATTTGTAAGCGCAGTTATTAATTTTCCAAGAGCCCAGGTATAGTGGCTCACGCCCTTAATCCCAGCATTTTGGGATACCAACAGTGGCTTGAGACCAGAAGTTTAAGACAAACCTGGGCAACACAGTGAGACCACATTTCTAAATTTAAAAAAAAGACAAAAAAGATTTTCAAGACTACATACAAGATTTTTATAATGATCTTTTTTTTTTTTTTTATCATGAACAAGTACATTGTACTCACAGAACATGAGCTAAATGAGAACCGATTTATAAAATTCTGTCCATATTTTCATTTTTGGAAAATACTTGAGAAGAATGTGAGTACAGAGAATCAGATATGTGTGGCATAATCACACATATCTGTATGTATGATGCGTGCATGTGTGTCTGTGTATCTACAAGGGGAGAATTGAGTAGCTGTGACCTACCTTACATGGCACACAAAGCCTAAAATTCTATGTGTACTACCTGGAAGAGTTTGCAATCCCTGCCCTAAGTACATACATACTTACCACCTTAGACTTTCACTTTTCCTTTGTGGTAACTGTCACAAAAAGAACTTAAATGCATAATCAGGATTAAATGGCTACTGCTTGTCAACAGGCTTGACAAAACTGAGAATATGGTCTCACTCACGGCTCCATCTACAACCCTGGCAAACTGCATGAACCACTAAAAACACTCAAGTTATCTGTTGATTTACTATAAACTCAGAAATTAAACATGCATGTTACAGTTTGGCTATGGTTTGTTTGTCCCCACCAAATCTCACATTGAAATTTGATCCCATGTGGTAGTGTTGGGAGGTAAAGTGTAGGAGGGGATTTGGGGTCATGAGGCTGCATTTCTCATGAAGCGCCTGGTGCCCTACTTGTGTCTGTAAGAGACTGAATTGGTTCTCAAGTGAACTGATCAGTTCCTGACAGTGGGTAGTTTTACAGCCACGATGACCCTGGGGTATAGATGCTCTTGGCCTGGCTGCTTTTCCTTTGGTCATCTCCCTACTCTGTTTGATGCAACACAAAGGCCCTTGCAAGAAGCAGATGCAGGTGCCATGCTTCTTGTTCAGCCTGCCAAACTGGGACCTAAATAAGTCATGTCTCTTTATAAATTAGCTGACCTCAAGTATTCTTTCATAGCAACATGAAATAGGCCAAGACAAGGCATTTCTCCATTTTCTTAGTCTTAGCACTCTCTTTCGCATGCTTTTTATTTTACCCATCATCCATGAAAAGGATAGCTCACTATTTTTTTTTGCAGTTTTTGGCTGGGGCTGGGTTTGAACCCACCACCTCCAGCATATGGGGCCAGCACCCTACTCATTTGAGCCACAGATGCCACCACTTTTTTTTTTTTTGATAGCTCACTATTTTTAAAAGCCACTATATCTATGTTCTTTACCACAAGACTTACTCAAAAAGAAAAGTCAATCCCCAAATAAGTTTAGTTAACACAATATTGTATATATCTCTACAATATTTATAGTGCAAGAAGAGGATTAAAGATCGCATACAATTTGTAGCTCTGAAAAGATTAGTTGGTCATGGTGACCACCTGTAGTCCCAGCTACCTTGGAGGGAATGGGAGGGTAAGGCAGGAGGACTGTTTGACCCTAGGAGTCTAGGACTGCACTGAGCTACAATGACCCCACTGCACTCCAGCCTAGGCAACAGAACAAGATCCTGTCTCAAAAATTAAAAATTAAAAACACTTAGTTCAGCACATAATTTTTAGATTTATAATGGCTTTATTGGAGTATTAAAAGCATTTGCGACTCACAGTATTTTTCACTTACAATGGATTTATTGCCATGCATGCTCATTGTTAGCCAAGGGGCATCTGTACTTAATTAACTCTGCCATTGTAGCATTAAAGCCATCATTGACAAAAAAACCCAGCAAATGTGCATGCCTGTGTTTCAATAAAAATTTATCTTCAAGAAAAGGTGGTGAGCTGGATTTGTCCCATTGACCAGAATCTGCTGACCCACACCGTAGGGGACTGAAAATTATCTACACTATGCTGTCAATACAGTAGCCACTCGCCACACATGCCTATTAAAATTTAAATTAAGTTTGATGGTCCTCAACCAAACGAGTTAAGTTTTAAATGATTAATAACTGTATGTGGCTACCAACTATTATAATAACACAGAAAAACATCTTTATTTTGCACTAATCCTTTATTTAAAAAATGTGTATTTTTCTAAATACAGTGATCTGTATTTCACACTGTCTTTGAACTTAAATTCCTAGTAATTAAGGGGGGGGAAGTAACCAAAATGAAGTACTATTAAGGCTAAATGAATATGCTTAGTTGGAATAAAATACTTTCCAACAGAAAATTTAAGTAGAAAAACTAGACTGTTAAGCTGGATGAAGGAAACTGTGGTAACGTAAGTCAAGAACATCCCTGTGGAAAACAGAGCAGAGTTAATCTCTAAAGGATAACAATCATGTTCCAATTTATACTGTAGGCTTTGGGTTTTATCTGACAATGAATTATTCTCCTTAAGCATGTCCTTAAATCTTACAATGAAGATTGTTCTCATACTGAAATATTTAGAAAAAAACAGTCATTCGAACAGAAGCAGAATCAGCAACAGCTACTGCCTTTCATGGTTCACCTCACATAGCACGCCAAATAGGAAAAGCAGAAAAGGTCTACACAAATGGGAAATTCATCCCTGTTTCAGGATAAAAGCTATGCAGTCATCTATGAAGAGTCATTTTTGCTAAAATAGCCTCAAACTTAGAACATGTTAATGTAATCGCAATTTAAAGGACTTTTACTCCACAATCAATACTGAGAAAATACAGATCTGACATTTATATTACCTGTACAGAGCTGTGGCAAGCTCTCTGCATTCACCTGCAAATAAACTGCAGTTAAGCTGGCAGAACGTACCAGCAGGCAAAGAGGATAGGAAAATACATATGTACATATGTGTGTGCACTAAAATACATATAGGTCACCTCTACCCAAGAAGGTATATTTCTCTTGACCTAAGAGCCTTCTAGGGATTTATTCTAAGAAAATAAACAGCAGAAAACAAAATAATATATGCTCCTAGACACGAAAGGTTAGAAACAACTTCAATGTCCAATAATAAGTAAAGAGTTAAATAAATTTGAGAATATAGAATATTCAATAGACTCTATGTAGTTCTCTAAAATGAAGCTATAGAGACAGAATTCCAGCTAAAAGAGAAAAAAACTAGGTTTACAAAAGTATCTTTTGTGTGTAATTCTACTTTTAAAAAAATGGCTATATATATATATATACACACACACACACACACATATATGTACATATACACACAGTTGTATTATAATCGAATGAAACAGCTAAATACACACAATGCACACACACAATATGCTTCTACTTGTCTCAGAAAATAGTACTTAGATTTAGCCAAATTTTAAATTATAGTTCTCTGGGTAGTGGACATCTACTCAGAAAACTTTATTTCCCTTTTTTCTCATTAATATTTATTTTTTTCAATGTTGAATGGACCAGATAATTTTTAAAGAGAAGAAAAAGAGGTTTAAAACTAGTAGATTGTGGGAAAATCTAAATTATCCTCAGAACAAAGCTTGATGGCTACAATCCCATTAATCAAGGGAACTGCTACATCAAAGGTTCTGTCTTGAATACATCTTGGAAGTCATTCCAAATAAAACATGTCCACATCTATAAAAGTTACCTTATATAGAACAGTGCTTCGAAACTTGAACACAGAATGAACTTCACTGATGAAGGATCTTGACAGGCCTTAGCCTTTGATATAACAATATTTTTCTCTTACAATATGCTGGCCCCACTGCCACGGCAAAGTGGGTTGTTATCTCAGCCTAACAACTGCTGTCACTGTTGATGTTAAACATTTTTCATGATGTATCTTTTTGATACACTGTTGTAGTAAGTATGATGTTTAATGCTCTATACCATGAAATTACTGATTTTCTTCATTTAAAAGCTGAAGTCAAGAGTTGCCAGGCTTCAGGCCTGTCTCTTTCTGATTTGGGGGCTTTTGAAAGTAACATTAGCATGAGAGATAGACAAAGACTTCTGAGTTCACTGTCCCCAAAAGCTGGATTCCATAGACACGGAATATCAAACCTACATAAAGCCATCATATGGCAGTGATTTGCTAGGTAGTTACAGTAGAACAAAGGACTACCCATCTCTCCTTTGTGAAAAGCTTAAAGCAATATATGATTAGATTATAAAGAGTTATGCAGTACATTAAAGTTCTGACTGATCTAATAATTTCAAGACCATTAAGTAATAAATTTCCACTACATTCATTCAAACATAAAATGTTAAAAGAAATAATATTTACTTTATTGGTTATTTTTAAATCATGGTTTACGACGCACTATAGTAAACTCTACTATAGAACAGTAAAGTTACCCATCAATTTGCTGATCAGGATAAGGAAACTGATTATCATGCTAACCTGAGACCTAAATTTTGCCAAAACTCACTGCAAACCTCCTTGTTTCTCCAGTTTTTCTCCACCCAATCCCCTGAACCCACTCCAGCTAGGCACTCGCCTCTACAGTGTCCCACACAGCTTCCGTCTGACAAGGTCACCGATGACCTTCACATTGCTAAATACAGTAACTATTTCTCAGACTTCATCTCGCTGGATGCATAAGCAGCATTTAATAGTTGTTCCTTCCTTTCTTCTTCAAACACTTCTTCCTGGTTGGTTTTCACAACACCCAGCTCTTGATTCTTTACCTCCTCCATGGCCATACTTTCTGGGTCTCCTTTGCTGGCTCCCATCTCCCAAATCTTTAAACAATGACGAATCCTCAAAATTGAATTCTTAACTTATTCAGTCTCAAAGATTTTAAAATGCTATACTGACAAGGTATTTCTCTCTATTCTAGACCTATCCTCTGAATTCCCAGACACATATATTCAATTGCCCTGGGGATATTCAAGAGTTACCTCAACTCCAAAAAGTTCTGGAAGATTCCAGATTCCCCCATTGCACACTATTCCTCCTATGGCCTTCCTCATCTTAGAAATGGCAATGTGATCCTCTTAAGTACTCAGATTCACTCACATGGACTTATACCCTTCTTTTGTCCTACATTCAATGTATCAACAAACCCTGTCACCTTTACTGCCAAAATATTGTATTCCCAGAATCTCGTGACCTCTCATTACCAATACTGACCAACCCCAATCCAACCCCTCCATCTCTTACCTGGATTAAGACTCCAGCTCTACCTAGTTCCCTGCTTCCATCTTTACCTCCCTTTAGTCTATACCTAGTCTAGCAGCAAGATCCCCGTTTAAAGGTAAATTGAATCATGTCACTCTTCTCAGCATCCACCAATGACTCCCACCTCACTCAGAATAAAACTCAAGTCCCAGCATGACCTACATGGCTACAGGACAGAGTCCCAGCTATTTTTCTGGCTTCCTCTGCCACTGTCTTTCCCATTTCATCCACTCCAGCCAGAGGCTGCATCAAGACAGGAGGAAGCATCAGTCTCGGGCCTTTGTACTTGCTGGACCAATTCCTTCAGACATAAGGTGATGATACAATTTTACCTTCTAAGCCAGAGCACGTTGTGGTATAAAAAAGGGCATTCTTAAAATTATGCCAGGACAGCAGGTAGAAATAGAGACTGTCGTAAGTAAAGTGGGATGTGCAGTCTCCTATCTAGATAGTCCACTAGTTCCCTACCTGCAAGTCTGCTCAAAGATCATCCCTTTGGAGAGCCTTTCCCCAATCATCTACATGACACAGCCACCTCTTCCTGCATGCCAGCCAGGTTCCCAAATCCTGCTTACATCACTCAATAATGTTTATTACTGACCCATAAAAAATAGTTTATAATAGTCTCTCTGCCTTAAAATGTAAGTATCTTTGATAGATTAAAAGAATTGTTATTGAACATGCCTGAAAGTAAATTAGGAAAAAATTGCTCATGCAACGCTTCCAGCACACCTTAATCTTACTACCTTCACAAAGACATGTAGAAAAGCAAGTGTAGTTATAAAGTGATCTTATCAGAGAGGTAAATGTTACCATGATTTTATTATCAGGATGGTAGGAAAAAAATAGAAATTTTCTAACAAATACCTTAGCAACAGCCTTGTGGAAAAAAAAAAAAAAACATTTCTCAGCCTTCAAGTGTTGCTAGAAGGATCAAGAGAGATATCTCATGTAAAGTGCTGGGAACTCCTGAATAAGCACTCAACAAATGTGAGTTTTTGTTACTAAACAAGCCACTTAGTTTACTGATTAAAATAGGGGACCCACATTTTCTGTGATAAAAATCATATGACAATACAAGCATTTCTAAACATACCTTTCCAAAGTATTCTCTCCATACCCAAAGGAAGCCCTCATCATATCAACATCCCCTCCATCCTGCAGCAACAAGAAGCAACAGAAGGTCTGTGCACACGCGTGTGTTCATGTGCTGACTTGTTTTACATATTTTAGATCGCTCACTAGGGACCCACCTGTCGGCAAAGATCAAACTGGAAAATCAGGCTGTTGTAAAAGGAAAACAGAAAATAAATACTGACTGTGACTTCTGATGAGAAGTTATTGTGGGACAAAGACTTTTCTAAGCACAGAGAGTATTTAAACCCCACCAAGCAGCCCACAGCCTGTTCTCTTAACCACGCTGCCAGGCTCATCACCTTTAAGCCTGATAACTGTTCAAGTTCTTTGTCATAAGAACAACAGAAACAAAACAGTCAACTTCTATGTGGTCCCCAGATGCTCACAGTCATTCTAACTGTCATTGAAAAGTACTGTACAGAACTTACTGAATGTTAAAAGTCTAACTTTTACACATTCAACCACATCAATGAGATTCAGTTACTATTTTGTGTCCTGACTCCCACTTACTGCCTACAATGACCCAGTGCTAGAAGCTGTTTACTGGTTCACGCTTAGTATCTATTTCCATCTTCTTTCACATTTTCCCCTATATTACAGGGACTGGAAAACTTAGATCACATTTTTCAGACTCCCTTGTATCAGAATCCTAGGCTGATTCTATCAACAAGATGCATTTGCTTAAGACTGGGAAGATAGGGGCAGTGGCTGTGGCTCAAAGGAGTAGGGCGCCAGCCCCATAAACCGGAGGTGGCGGATTCAAACCTGGCTCCGGTCAAAAACTACAAAAAAAAAAAAAAAAAAAAAAAAGACTGGGAAGATGGAGGGGAGAGAGAGCTATTCCTTTCATTCAGGGGAAGTGTTCCACATTCTACCAAAATCCCGGTAGAATTCATTCATTCAGGTGTAGTGAAGCTGGGATGCTGGCAGTGGCTCCCTGAAGTCTCCTGGGCTGCTAGCAGCAACAGTGGGATTCTTAGTTTGCAACGTCTCACACATTCCTGTAATTTCATATTTCCACAGATAATATTTCAAAACATCGTATGCAGGTAGCACAAGCCTCACAGTTATGATAATAGGCTTGTCGGTGATTTTGAAATTTTTTAATTTGTCAGATCTGATTATTGTTTTAACTCACCAAGTAGCTGAAGAACTGGAACCAGCACACACGTCAGGTAATGCTATAGCACCACAGCTTCTGCTTCTACTACTTTTTTTATTCTTAATTTGGTTTTCTTAAAAAAGGAATCCTTTTACACCATTATCTGTGAGAGTCAGTTTAACTAGAAGTGAATACATTCCATCAATCCATCTAAGCAGCACACACGAATGGCAACACTTCACAGTGGGCCGCAAGCAAAGTGCAAGCTCCGGAGACAACCCTTCTCCTCTGGAGCTCACATCTCTCCCACCTCCCCATTTCTCCCAGGCCCAGTGTGCCAGAAGTAATGACTAGGGGGTGCCAGTGACCATCCATATATGTTATCAATAAGGCTAATGTCCTCAGGATCTTTTGAATCTGAAAAAAAGAAAATCACACATTTTTCCTGCATTTTAATATATCATCCAGTGTCCCCCAGGGTCGTATACCATCACCCCTCCATTTCAAAGACCACTGACCCTGTCTATATTACAGAGCCTACATGTTATTTTGGTAGCAACTAAAACGTTCAAAACACAGACATAGATGCTAACCATTTGTAGTATTTGAAGTGCCACCCTGGACAGACTTACTGGTCAAGTGAGGGCTCGTAGAGATAAGCCTCTTATCCCCTCACACGCACACGAGAGATGAAATACAGGAAACCAGGCCCAGGGCTTCCAATTCTTGGGCCACCTCCCCTTTGTCCCTGTCTTGTGTGCTTCATCGTCAGAGCCCTGAGGCCTTAAAAGTTCAACTTTGGAACTCCACCCAAGTTGTACTGCATATCTAATTTATGGTCCTAGGACTCTCTCTTTTCATCCCCACCTTCCAAATAAAATTTTAATAAGAAGAGAAATGCCTTTAACTGAACTAAAGAATAAGGGAGGAGGAAAAGGGAGGAGGATCTTTCTCACTAGACACTAGCCAGAAATAAGGAGTGCCCCTCTGAGTATCAAACAAAAAGAAAGTATATATTTAATAGAGAGTACTCCTCTTCTCAGCATACTGAATACATTTAAGTCTTTATACTGAAAGCTGAAAGGTCAAAACCGGTTAAGTACAATCATTCTTAGTAGGCTGCACCAGAGGAAGTTAGGCACACCCATAAAAGCTTTGGCTTCACAAACTGCTCTTTAGTCTGAGACAGGGAAACAGAATTCTCAACCTGTACAGTTAAAGTCCATCTCTTGGATTCCAAAGAACATCTGATATAAAGGGAAAATGCAGGCCAATTTCTGAGTTACCTCTAAAAAAATGAGCCTCTTTAAGAAAAAAAAATCATGGATTCTGTGGAAATAGAAACTCATCAGGAGACAAGGAAGCCTCTGGTGTAGACCCTCTGCTTGTGCCTAAGGATTCTGGGAATTTTTTCTGCACCAATACTCCACTCTCTTCTCCAAATAAGGGGTGATGTGCTATGTGGATTACTCAGTCTCTGCTCCCTAGTAACATCAACTTGCATCCATCTCATGAGTATGACTTTTAAACAGAACTTTTTATTGATACCTGGAAAATTATCTTAAGCTTGTCCATTCATTTATTCAAACATTTACTGACTAAGATATGCAAATCACTATTTTGGAGGTGGAGATGTGTCCTAAAAAAAACCATATTTTTACCCATGGACCATATACTCTGAAGAAGTAGAGGGAAACAGACAAAATATATTTTACAAGAGCCCAAAATAAACAAAATTGATTAAAAAATAGGCAAAGGTTTAAAGAGATATTTCTTCAAAGAAGAAATGCAAAAGACCAACAAGCACATGTAAAGATGTTCAATGTCATTAATCTTCAGGAAAATGCAAATTAAAGCTCCAAAGAGATACTACTCTTAAACACATCAGGATGGCTACTATTAAAAACAAGACAAAACACACAAAAACAGAAAAAAAAAGTCTTGGCAAGAAAGCAAAGGAATCAGAAACCTTGTCCACTATTGGTAGGAGCATAAAATTGTCTATCTGCTGAAGAAAACAGTTTGGCAGTTCCTCAAAAAGTCAAACATTCCCATATGACCTAACAACTCCAATTCTGGGTATCTACCCTCCAAATTTAAAAGCAGGGCTTTGTTCACAGAGAAGTACAGGTAGTGTTGCTTCCCCAAGTTACAGACATCTGACTGATGTACAACTTACAAAGGCGGGCTATTACTGGTATTCATGTAAACGTACCAGTTCCGACCTACACATAAATTCAACTTAAGAACGAACCTACAGAACCTATCTCATTTGTAACCTGGGGACTGCTTATATTCACAACAGGCAAAAGTTAAAAGCCACTCAAGTACCCAGTGACAGATGAATGGATCAACAAACTGTGGTATATCCATACAATGAAATATTATTCAGCCCCCCACAGGACAGAAATTCTGGCATATACAACACAGATTAAACTTGAAGACATTATGCTAAGTGAAATAAGCCAGTATGCTATATGATTCCACTCATATGAGGTACCTAGAGTTATCAAATTCTTTGAGAGAGAAAGATGGCTGCCGGGAGGCTGGAGGGAGGAGGGAATGGCCAGTTGTTTAACCAGTACAGAGTTTTAGTCAGGAAGATGAGTTCTGTGGATGAATGGTGGTGATACCTACACAACAATACGAATGCACTTAACACCCTGAATTATACACTTAAAAGGTATATTTTACCACTATTTACACACACACAGTATTTCGAATGATGAAAAGTTCTACAGAGAAAAATAAAGACAATCCAGTGGGGAGTGCTGGGGCCTGGAGCATATGAGTAGAGAGGAGGTTTCCTCATCCCCTACAACATGTGAGAATGAGAGGCCAGGAGACAAGGCGTGACCTGGGATGCTGGGCTTCTTGTAGGCAACAATACATAAAAGGAGACAGGTATGCTGAGAATCTTGGAGCAACCATATCAGACAGAGAGTGGGATGCTGACAGTGATGCCTGGAGACACAGAACTCTGGGCTTCTCCCAGGCTCCTGCCCTTGGCCTCATACAGGCTCCCAGGATTCACAGAGGATTTATGACCTCCCCAGTTTGCAAGTATAATAACCTCTGGACTATCTCCTCCCTTAAAAAATGCAACTAACAAGCCAGGCGTGGTGGCTTACGCCTGTAATCTCAACACTCTGGGAGGCCAAGACAGGTGAATTGCCTGAGCTCACGAGTTTGAGAACAGCCCAAGCAAGAGCAAGACCCTGTCTCTAAAAATAGCTGAGTATTGTGGTGGGCATCTGTAGTCCCAGCTACTTGGGAGGCTGAGGCAAGAGAATCTCCTAAGCTCAAGAGTTGGAGGTTGCTGTAAGCTATAATGCCATGGCACTTTACCAAGGATGACCAAAAAAAAAAGAAATGCAACTAGCCTTGTCATCTGCTCCTAGCATTGGCAGTTAAATCTCCCGCCAGGAATTGGGGCTGTAGGTATCTGTCAGTCAGGAGTTTAAATCTCCTGACAAATGGAGTTTCACTGGCCAACTCGTATTTTAATACTAAGCCACTTCTTAGGGCATTGGTTACCCTCAATGAGCTCTCTCCATCCCTGGTCTTACCAGTGGCTTTAGGCCATGATGGAGTGGGTACATATCTATGAAATACTGAAGAGCACTATGTTGCTCAATTCTGCAAAAGCTAGTGAGGTGGCATTGGGATGCTAGAGAATTAAATGCACATTTAAATAACTCTTAACCTCAAGTATTGGTTTTAGTTTGAGGTTTGTCCTAGAAAGAAAATCCTACAAGTCTTCTTAGTAATGCACACTAAATTCTTATAGGTCCCAATCGTCATTTATAATTCATATTTAATGATTAAAGCCATACCAGATTAAAACTATCTCCTCTTTATGCTTGGCGCCTATAGCTCAGTGGCTAGGGCACCAACCACATACACTGGAGCTGTCAGGTTCGAACCCAGACCAGGCCTGCCAAACAACTATGACAATTACAACAAAAAAATAGCCGAGCATTGTGGCGGGCACCTGTACTCCCAAATTCTTGGGAGGCTGAGGCAAGAGAATTGCTTAAGCCCAAGAGTTTGAGGTTGCTGTCAGCTATGATGCTATGGCGCTTTACGGAGGGTGACAAAGTAAGACTCTGTCTCAAAAAAAAAAAAAAAACTATCCCATCTTTAATTCACAATTCTAAGTGAGTAAAATAAAGTAGTATCATGAGGCAAGATCTTGATGTTCAAAGATAAGGCCTTCTGAGATCCATTCATTAACACAAACAGAAAATACAGGGTCAACTGTTTTTAACAAAACATGAACTGTAGTTATCAATCACAGTATTAACAAAATAAAGAGTTCAATATAGCAATGTCAAATACAATGTTTGAGAACTACTTACATCCAAAGAATCCTCCTTCAGTAGGATAAGGGCCATATTCTGTGACACCAACCGGCAGGAATACCCTGAAGTTTGGGAAGAGACAACACACATGACTTTATCATGCTTTCTGCGCACTTGGTTTCCAACAGTTACTCAAGTTCAACCTCCCTTCTTATGGCTGCTTTATTACCATTTTAAGCCTACTGGATCACAGAGAGGAAGAGAAAGGTAGAAAGAGTAATGTCAAATTGATTTTGATTCCTCAGTCAGCTTGAATACATCTGGTTATAAATGTCTTTGTAACTAAAAGCTAAAATAAATACTTGTTAATTTTCTGTGGATTTTTCTCTATCCTTGTTATCCTTGAATGAAATGAAAATAAAGCTTAGATTATCTACATAATAACAAACACTTTAGGAAGACAAATGGAACCTAATAACACTCCTAAATCAGCATAAACACGCCTATTGTAATATTAAGTTTCCTCCTTTTCTTATCAAAATGTAGATATTGTTTTGAAACCTCAAAATGTTCCCCCCAGAAAATTAGCCATCACAACCAGTTTTTTCTCAGTCACTTAATATACTAAATCAATAATTATAGGAAAATGAAATAAATTATTAGCACATCAAATTTTAACCTTCAAGCAAGTCAAGTGTGCAACAGTCTCAAGAAAGAGCTTTAACCATTACTGTTCCTAAAGCAAAGAAGAGCCTAGATTCCCCTTGCAGATTCCCATTTCATACATGTTAAATATCTAGAAAGGGAGATGGCATTTAACTAATGGACAAGAAACAGACTTGCTGCTCTGACGCTCGATGCTACTCAGCAGGTTCCTTTCCATCCTTAAGAAATCCTAATAATAGGCACAAAATGAAGACAGATAAATTAAGACCAAGAAAAACCTGGGGGGTTTGGGAGGGGAAGCAATATTTTTGTTTATTTTAGAATATACAAAGTATATCTCTCACTAACAACTGTCATCTGGAATATTCTAAAAAACACCCCAGAGCACCAATTTCTTTTTAAGAGTCTCTCTCTGTTGCCCAGGCTCAAGGCAATCGTAGCTCACTGTAGCCGTGAACTCTTGAAATCAACCAATCCTCCTGCCTCAGCCTCACAAGAGCTGGGACTATAAGCACACATCACTATGGCTGACTAGGTTTTCTTTTTTTAGAGATGGGGTCTCACTCTGTTGCCCAGGCTTCTCTCAAGCTCCTGGCGTCAAGCAGTTCTCCTGCCTCAACCGCCCAAGTCACTGGGACTGCAGGCATGAACCACTGCACCCAGCAGAGCACAAATTTTAAAGCATAGCATTATGGCATTTAATCCAAAAGGATTTTTTTTAAAGAAGCAGCAAAAAGATATAGTCCAGGCTTGTTAACTGAAGTTATTCTAAAAGGAATGTGATTATTGTCTCTTATTAAAACTACTACATATTGTTTTTAAAACTAAAACAAACTAAATAATTTAACATGATAACACCATATGGGGCAAATAGCTGTTAAATCTTTGAAAAAAAAAAAAGAGAGGAAACAATTTTCCATACCATTTCAAACAAATTCAAGTTGGTATTTTAACAATAGCGATGGATAAGAGTGAGAGTCTCTCAGAATGCCATTAAAAGCTCCATCTGGTAAGACTAGAATAATCTAACTCTTTGTTTTCCATTAAAGTTTTACAAATGCTTTCTTCCTTCCTCTAAGTTCTTAGATTAGATCCAGAAGGGAGGTCTACATTTTGTTTTCCCCAACAAGAGGGGATATTGCAGCTTTAATCATTTCCCCCACGTTAGGCTCGTTCTTTCCTTTCCCCGGAGACTTGCTGCAGCTTCACGCACGGTGGACTGTTACAAATTCAGTCTAACCAAGGCAAAAGGACTTACTGGTAGTTTTTTATTTGAACAACAGCTGTACAAGCAGGCTATAATTTTTAAGCCCTAGATTGCTGCTTTATATTTTTCAATTTAAGCAAAATGCCATTTGACAACCGAAGCTACACGAAAAGATTATGAAAAAACTCTGTGCCCCTTTTTCTAGCCATGGCACAGGGAAGGAAATGCAAAACACTGACACGTCATGAATTTAGATAGACGAAACTAAAAGCTTCTGAGCAGAAGCAGGTTAAGATTTTTGTTGTTGTTGTTGCTTTCATTTGGATGTTGAAGGGAGATTTCGCTTAGAGAGTTATCACACAGAGCTCGTGCACTCATCACACTATGGACTTTAAAACCCAGATAATTGTGACTTCACTAACGCAGCGAATTAAATGGTGTCGATTCAAGTTTGGTGTGCTTGATTTCTTATGTTTTTGGATAAAATGAGATCAACTCTTGGAGAACAGCCAGGTATGGAATGTCGATCCACACTTGTAAATTGAGGTGTAGCTCTTTAATCTCACAATCTAACAAGACGGCCATAAAATGACTGAGAGGGGACCCCCAGGGAGTTCCCTTTTCACTACAGCTGAAGTTAATAGCCTAGTAGGAAAGGGTTTAGTCTTTCCACTACTCGAGTAGAATCAACTTTCCAAGTAACCAAAATATTACAGGGGACTTGATTTTAAGACAATAAAATAATACTTCGCACTAGAAAGATTACCAAACCATATCTCTCAGATCTCTCAGCCAGTGTCTCCCCCCAACCCCCACCTTTTTTTTTTTTCCAGGCTAAGCCCATATTGCCAAATATATCTAAACCCATATTTCTCTGGAGACATGTTTGAAAGGGTCAGGAGAAACAATTTCTCCTTACTAACCATGTATCCTAAGATCACATCAACAAAACTAGCCATCGTTGGCATTTAATATGGTGCCAACCCTCAATAAGCACGTTGTTGGTTCCAAATACTTTCACAGAGAATCTGGGCCCTTAAAACTGGTAAACTTCACAAGTAGATGACAAAAGATAATCTCTTGGGCTACTACAGTAGGGTCAAAGAGACCCTATCCAGAGTCCCTCACCACTCCGAGAACCCAGGAGCTGAAGACTCTCAGAGCCACTCACCTGGTCACCTTTCCCTGTAGACCTCAGGACCATCTCACAAGGCCTTTCCACAACTAAGAAAAGAATGCTCAGATTTACCTCATGAGCTTCTCCCCAAAATGAGCCATCCTGACCCAATCTATGTTCATTCCTTTTTGTTCTAAATTCTGAAAGCTCAAGTTATAAACCTGTCTCATCCATGAAGCCTTTGCTGGTCTTCTGCACTCATGTATTTTTCCTTCTGGGAAGTGAGTAACAATTATTCTCACACTTGTGTGACCTAGATTAGTTGCTTCATCTCTCTCAGACTCGGTTATCTTTAAAATGGAATAATACCTTTAAAATTCCCCAAAGAAATTAAATATAAAACACATGTAAAGGACTTGGCACAGTATCTGGCACATAATAGATAACATTCGCTAGTGACTGTTACGAAGGACAGCTGCGCTCAATATTTACACAGCACAATTATCACTTTCTCATCTATTCATTCTCTAATCTGTCTCATAATGAGCTCATGCCCCAATTCAGGAATGTGAGATCCCAAAGTCTACACCACCTGGCAACAATGCCAGCTGCAGGTAACCAAGAAATACAGTTAAGTTTTCTATAAAAACAAAACTAAGATTGAAAATGTCACCAGCCTGTTTTCACCTGAGAATGAGAACTCATCTTCCTTTGAATGAGCAAAGCAAGGTACAGGTGGTAACAGAATGCACAACCATCATATTACGTCCTAAAATTAAACTTCTAAGACAATCATACCTATCCTATAACAGCACATTGCATGCCTTAAAAACACAAAATAAAATTTACTCTAAAAAACTTTTGTAAAACACTTTCTAAGATTAAAAATATCCAATTATTAGTAAGAAAAGTCAAAGTCCTTGGGGACTCAGAATTCCAACTTGGAAATGGTTTAAGAGGAAAGCTATTTCCAACTTAATGACTTTAAAATGAAATACACACTAGAATTTTGTTCTCACTCATTCTATACACGTTAGGAAAAAAACTTACAGACTCTGAAAACCTCACGTCTATTGTGTAACTATTTAATAGATGTTTTATCCAGTGATAATAAGGAAATGGACTACGCTATTCACAAGGGCTACATCTGAAATTTCACTTTGGACTAGTGGATGCCAAATATTTAAGCTAAAAAAAAAAATAAATTGCTAACTCCCCAAACACAGCTAGTTAGCATAAATTCAAGCATAGCACTGCAGGATTCTGGCAACATGCCGGTTTCAAACTCTTAAACCCTGTAAGCAAGATGACCGTCTATCTCTAAAAAACTCACTGGCTCATTAGAAACACCAAAAAAAAAAAAAAAAAAAAAGGAAAAGAAAATAGTGTCTAACTTTTATATAAATTGGATTCAATTCGACTAAAGTATATTACTTAAATATTAATTTTGTAATTCAACTTGTGAATATGTTGTTTAGGACATTGCATCCTCATCTATAAGTGAAATATGTTTGTAATTTCTCTTTACAACAATAAATTTTCTCTAATTTCAAAATCAGGTGTATCCTGATCATGTATAATGATATTTAAATATTTCTTTTATTGTTTGTAAGAAATCTGGAATTGCTTGTTTTGTAAAAAAAAAAAAAAATTCAAACAGTACCAAAAAATGCAAAAAAAAAAAAAAAAAAAAAAAAACAAAAACTTAATGTCAGGTGCATATGGCACAAAGAGTGAATGTCAGTAGTATATTTATAGTTCAGGGAATCTAAATTTCACAAGAATACTGTTTTTCAGCATTTTTCTATTTGTAGTTAACATGTAAATGTTTTTATAACCAAAGAACTGTTGGAAGTGTTTATTATTATAATGATATGAGTACATATGCTGTAGTTTAACTCGCATTTTTTTTTTCTGTATAAGAGCACATA
>CAUYRH010101401.1:0-17353 GCA_963574655.1 Perodicticus potto | reverse complement strand
TTATATAGTGATTAAGAAAATGCTATGAAGGCTATCTCTCACAGTATGATCAAAATGTTTCTGATTGTATATGAAGCACATTCTGCCCTATGATTGCACCAATGTACACAATTATGATTTAATAAAATTATTA
This sequence comes from Perodicticus potto, assembly GCA_963574655.1. NCBI lineage: Eukaryota > Metazoa > Chordata > Mammalia > Primates > Lorisidae > Perodicticus > Perodicticus potto. The sequence goes on along the minus strand of CAUYRH010101401.1, from coordinate 17,220 downwards.
AAAAAAATAAATAAATAAAAATAAATTAAATGCAATACAAATAAAATAGTAAACTGAAAACTATAAAATATTGTTAAGATAAATTAAAGACCTAAATGAATGGAAATAATTTTTTAGACCATTGATTCAAAGAATTGGTATTAAGATAGCAATTATTCTAATGTCAACAATTAGAATGATAAAATATCAAATAAAATATTAGTAGATATTAATGTTGAAACTGATGAGCTGATACTAAAATTTTCATGAATCTCAATTTTGTAAAGGATCTACAATATGTAAAATAATTTTGATAAAACAATCCAAAAGAACTTGCACAAACTAATACAAGACTTATTATAAAATCATATTAATCAAGTTAGTTTATAAGTGATATATAAATAAAAATAGAGATCAATGGAACAGAATAGAGTGTAGAAATTGAGTCAAATTTATAAGATCAATTGATTGTTGATAAAGGCAACAAAGAAATTCCATAGGAAATGAATAATCTGCTCAGCTAATACTGGAACTTCACATAATATTAACAACTGGATGCAAAGTATATGTCTATGATCTATGGATTCATCTATTTATCTATTTTTTTAATCTTTATGGGTTAACCCTATAAATACATCAAATATAAAAGCATAAAAAATTCATCAAATATTTTCATATTTTTATATTTCATAAAATCTCCAAACTATCAAAAAAGTGGTAAATTAAACTCCATCAAATTAGATGTTTTAATCTTCAAAAGACAGTTATCAAAAGATAACAGAAGGACCAGGAGTAAATATTTGCAAATCATGTCAAGGATTTATATCCATAAAGAAAGAGTTTAATGAAGGAGGTATATGAAAGGTCAATAAGTCATTAATAGATGCTTAACAACTTAAGGAAACATGAATTAAAAATTGTAAGGATTTTTACACGACCACACACAATGGAATTGCTACAGTTAAAGATAACACCAAAACGAAACATAGGTTGATAACACCAAGTTCTGGTGATAACATGAAGCAATTGGAATTCTCATACATAAGTAGCTGGCATGTAAAACAAAACAGTTAACTTTTATAACAGTTTGGCCATAAGAAATCAGCAACCCCACTCCTATTGTTAGGGTGGAAAGCTCAGTAAGTGCTCCATGTAGGAAGAGAAACAAATTTCTCTTGACCAATATTAGGATATAAGTACAAGTTTATTTTATCTCTTAGAAGTAGAGAGGGGGTGAGAGACAGAAAGAGAAAAGGAGGAGAGAGAGAGAAAAGGAGAGAAAGAAAGAGAGATAGCATAGCATTCCAAACAAAGAAAGGAAGTATGCCAGCTACTGAGGTCAAGCAGCCACTGAACTTAACCAGGGACCAAAAAACGTAGCTGCACCCCAAATCCACGAGGTATGGTGGACGTGAATGTTGTATCTTTTCCACCTCCAACAAGGTTGAAGACAGACTTTTAATATGTGTTTTCAACCCTGAGGTCTGATGTTCATACCCCATTCTTTGTCCAGGACACTCAGGAACCACTAGTGGCTAAAGAAACAAATTCCAAAAGGCAGAATTCATCAATAGTGCCAGAAATGTTAAAGAAAATTTATATTTTCTTTTTTTTTTTTTTTTTGATACAGAGCCTCAAGCTGTCACCCTGGGTAGAGTGCAGTGGCATCACAGCTCACAGCAACCTCCAACTCCTGGGCTCAAGTGATTCTCCTGCCTCTGCCTCCTAAGTAGTTGGGGCTACAGGTGCCCACCACAATGCCTGGCTATTTTTTTTTTGGTTGCAGCCATCATTGTTGTTTGGCGGGCCCGGGCTGGATTCGATCCTGCCAGCTCAGATGTATGTGGCTGGTGCCTTAGCCATTGGAGCCACAGGTGCTGAGCCTATATTTCCTTTTTGATGTGCTGGGCTTTTCAATGGCTTATGAAAACAGAAATCCGTGGGTGGGAAGGCGGGAGAAAGATGAAACTGTCAAGAGAAAGAGAAAGAAAGCAAGTAGATTGATTTTAGTCCTTACTGCAAAATTATGAGTTAATAATTTTTCTATTATTTCATTATAAAGATCAGCCTCAGGCACTATCTTAATATGTCAGAAGACCACATAAAAACCCACAAATTAAGTTCTTGCTCACATGAAGTTTTTCACACAACTTTTCTCTGGGCTTAGGGCTATGAGAGTTCTCAAATAAAAATAAAGTGTGCTCAGTTAAATTTTAATTTTTGATAAACAACCAATTATTTTTAGTAGAAATATTTCCTGTGGAGTATTAGGGATATCCTTAAACTAAAAAAGTCCACTATCTATGTGAAATTCAAATGACTAGTGTTTTATACTTTATCTAGTGATTTTATCTAGTAGATGAGGCAGAGTCTCTTCCCTTAGGGGAGTAAGCAGTAAATACCCTACCCCTCAACACGGAATACAAAGACATCATCTCTAAAGTATTATCCTTGGATCGCTAAAACCCATCCTCACTTGGTCAAGGATTTATTGACATCTCTTAGCGTTTTGGAAACTATTTCTTTAGCTCTTCCTTTGCAGGATTAATATTCTCAGAACCACCTTTGAACGGTGGGTGCGAGATGCTTTAAATACTCCAACTCTCTCATCCCTCAGTGGAGATAATCCTGTGGTGTGTTTGACATATTCCCCCAAATTCGGTGAGGTTACACTCCAGTTGCCCATCATAGTACCTTGCCTCGTACCAGATATTTTATTGTCTTCCCTTTGTCCTCTGTCTCTTTGCTAACTCCACTACTTATCTCTCTTGGGATCAGTCCCTAAGTACCCTACTTGTACTTGAATCTTCCTCTCAGAATCTGCTTCTCTAACACAGAAACCAAGATAAATGTTATACTTGATATTGTATATGACATTTTTAATTGGAGAGCTTCAATATCTACATTTAATATCCATGTATCTAGATTTACCAATCTTTTTCTGATTAAGAAATGCCATCTCATTCAAAGATTTTAAATTAATTCAAACATGTTTTAGTTTGGCACTTTATAAGTTCAACTCAACACTAAAATATTTATTTTCTATCACCTTATTTATTCTTAACAATGAAATAAAAGAGTATTACAAGGGGTGCTCAGAGTTTCTAAACTACTTATTAAATAACTCTACTTGATAATGTCATCTTTATCTTAAATGAAGTCTGCATGTTGATCTTTTAATTTTGAACTTTCTATTGTGTTACATTGTTGATTCCTATACAACTATTACATTATTTTAGTTATTATATTATAGAACAAGATTAAATTAAATATTATTTAGAGAAACTGCACTCACACACAAGTCACCTTTTTATTTTTATTTATTTATGTATTTATTTTTTATTATTATTAAATCATAGCTGCGTACATTAGTGCAATCAAGGGGTACAATGTGCGGGTTTCATATACAATCTGAAATGTTTTCATCAGACTGTTTAACATAACCTCCATGGCATTTTCTTAGTTATTGTATGAAGACATTTGTATTCTGCATTTAGTCACCTTTTTTAAAGAATGTATCTAGTTATTTTTTAGAAACATTAAAGAATCATGGTTATTTAATGGATAAAATATTACTATTAATCAACATGGTTTTCTTTTTTCTTTTTTTTTTTTTGCAGTTTGTGGCTGGGGTTGGGTTTGAACCCACCACCTCTGGTGTATGGGGTCGGCACCCTACTCACTGAGCCACAGGCGCTGCCCCAACATGGTTTCCTTATAAGCATGTCTCTGTTTTCAGCATTATTTGGGCTCTGAAGGTTGCCAAAATGAGATGTTTCTGTGCTAATTTATCTTTCTCAAACTTCTCTTTTTGAATACTGCCAGTTCTTGTTCTTTTTGTCAGCATTGAAATCTTTATCTCTTTATTGAGTGAATTCTTTTTTAGCAAGATGTGCAGTCACACTTTGTTAGACCTATTAAAGATTATTAGGTAAGTACCAAAACTCAGGGGTTAGAGCTCTGGCCTCAGAAACCAGGAGTTGTGAATTTGGTCCTCTTTGGGCTTCTCACTGATTTAAAAATCAAACAAACAAAAAAAAGAAATGATTAAAATTCTTTTTTGAGGAGGGAAGTTGTATATTCTTCATCGGATGTATTTTTTTCTGATTCTTTTATCTTTTTTCCTTCTGTATTTTTTTCATTCTTTTTTTTTTTTTTTTTTTGAGACAGTCTTATTCTGTCACCTTGGGTAGAGTACTGTGGCATCATAGTTCACAGTAACTTCAAACTCCTGGACTTGAAAAATCCTCTTGCCTCAGCCTCCTGAGTTTCTGGCACTATTAGACATGAGCCACCACCTATGGCTAGTTTTTCTACTTTTTTAAAGTAAAGATGGAGTATTTCCCTTGCTTGGGCTGGCCTTGAACCCTTGATCTCAAGCAATCCACCCATCTCAGCCTCCCACCTTCAGTATATTTTTCCATGATATCAAGTGAGGTTCAGGGAGGTCCCACCATTAGCCGGGACTGCTCTTCTTACCATGCAAACAAAGTAACTACTGGCTTTACGTCTTAGGTTGAATTACCCTTAAAAAAACTTGATTTAGCAATACTGTTAGAATTCAGTAGTCTAAAATGTTTATTCTTTATGTCTTCTCACATTGACATTTGGTACTCAAAGCATTTAGCAAGACCTAGGATTTAGAATTGTAGGAGGTCATTCTTAGGGAAGAAGAAACTTAAGACTCTGTATGATGCCTTAGGATTATTTTATAACTGACTACCCTGAAGATAATTTTTTCTTTAATCAGATAGATTTTCCCTTGATTATCACATATTCTATGTAGATAATCATCTGTAAAATAATGAAACATTTGTCATTTTTTTTACAAATTATACAGTGTTTCTAAAATGCATAAAAAATGATCGCTATTTCATCTTAAATTTATGAGTATTTATATATCAAAGCTCCTATAAATATATATACAATTCAATTTCAATTTATTTTTATTCTTGTCAAGAAAATACATCTTTGCAACAGACTCCACCATACATTTACATGTGTTCAATCATTGAATTAGTTTCTTCACTAATAACGCATGCTTTGTGCAGAATTAGTATAATAGAATTCTGCCATTTACTGTCTAAATTCATCGTGCTTGGAAATGTCTTGCATTACGTTGTGCATCATGACCCAGTGATTTCACTCTAAGAGGCAGAAGAAAGATAAAAGCTTCATTTTTTAAATTCTAGCAACATAAATTAATAGTTAGAGAGTTTTGAGAATATGACATGGCAATATTTTATTCTAGGGATTCTTTGGGACACTTCACAAATTAAATGCATATCTGACTTATGGTGCTTTCATCTGTACTGCAGAAGGATGCACTTGCCCACTTAGCATGATATATTTCAGTTATATTTGCTGTAAAAGTCACTACATTACCAAGGCTTTTAAAGGACCCACTGGCAGTAGTAATTTAGTTGTTTGAATAAAGTGAATTTGCTTCGATCAATAAATCTTCTCTCTTAATGAGTTCCAAGTTTTTGTCTACAAAACACCCTTTTGTGATATTGTTATGTTACAGAATTACATGTTTATGTTTTATAATAAAAGATAGATATAGATTACCAGTTCATATAAAGGGGGGTTATTTCTGCATGTGATTCTGTAACATAATATATCGCACTCAAGCACAAAAGGATGTTCCCTCGGTGGGACTCTGTATTTGCTTTGATTTTATGGACTTGATATTACCATTTAATATGATACTCCTGCGTGGGTTGTAAACATCCTATTTTCCCCAAAATTATTTTATCACAAAGAAACTTCAGCATAAATTAGCTAAGACTAAAAGTCCATTCTTCTTATTCCTGGAGATAATAATTTCAGCTATGATGCTTTGAATCCACAATTTACAAGCAAGAGAAATCCAGTATTTCTTTTCTTAAAATTTTCCTTTTCAGACAAATTTGTATTAAATGTGTGAATTTAATGGTAATGCTTAGTTGTATATTCTGTGAATTGAAATAATCAGAACAGTCAAATATCCACTGGAATTTCATGTAATTTGACAATTCATGATGTTTATCTTAGTGTCTGATAAACCTCTTGCAGGCTCAATTTAGTTTGTACATCAGACTATTATGAGAAGCATTCTCTTTATATTGAACTTCTCTTCGAAGATGTAACTCCAGCAGAATGAACTAGCAGATGCTCTCACCATCTAAGTTCTCGGCATCTCCAAATTACCATTTTGGGGGGATTGTCCTTAGAAAAAATGTAATTCAAAACTTATTTTACAAATTAGAAGACACCTTTGATTTGGGAGTGCTGAAAGTTGTAAATTTATCGTAACACAACCATGAAAAGGTTATATATACATAGAGTCGTCTATCTACCTATCAATCTAGATATTTGGGGTGTTCATAAAGTTCGTGTGCAATTTAAACTATTTTAAATAGTTTAAATTGCACACGAACTTTGTGGACACCTTTTGTACTCAGATATGTCTAAGCTAAATTTGGGCTTCATTATTTCATTATAAAAATATTCATACATACATCAAAATAAAAAAAAATCTTACATCAAACACCTAGATTCTATAATTGACATTTTATTATTTTTATTTTATCATATACCTGTCCATTGGTCTATGCCATTATTCATCTATCACTCTTTCTCTGTATGCTCTTAAAATAAGCTACAGGTAGTGGTAAACTTCCACTAAAATACTACTGCACAAGTATCAGTAACTGGTATCCTATCTTTGTTTAATAATATTCGTATTTTTTCTTTTGAGGCAAAATTTGAACATACTGACCTGCATATATCTTAAATATAAAATTTAATAACTTCTTAAATGTGAATATAACTGTTCAAACTGAAAATCTATCGTATCAGAAGACTTACTGTCCTCCCAGAGAATTCCAACACACTTGTTTTCAGTAAATCTCTTCCCTCACTCCCAGAGACAACCTCCGTTTGGATTTTAACAGTCATAGATTAGTGCTACTCTAGAAATTCATATAAATGGAATTATATAGAATAGACCACTTTCTCTAACGCTTTCTTTACTTAGCATTATATTTTTGAGGCTCACATACGCTGTTCCTTATTCCTTTCACTCATTGAGAGGTGTTGCTTTACATGACGATACCAAAGGTCATTTAGCCATTTACTGTCTGATAGGCATTTAAGTTCTTTCCAGTTTGGAAGTTAATATGCATAAAGTTGTTATAAACATTCCAGTTGAAATCTTCTTGTTATTCTCATAAATCTAGGTTTCTATTTATGTTGTCTAAGTATCTATCAGTATTTTATCAGAAACTAAGAAATTTGCCTAAATGGTCATTTAATTTCTCATTCTCATATACAATGAGTAAGAACTCCAGTTGCTCTAATATCTATATATAGCTGTTTAAATTTCAATTCAAATTGATTTTAATTAAAAAATGTAAAATTTGGTTCAGCAGTAATAGTAGACACATTTCTTTCAAGTGGTGAATAGTTACATGTGTCCAGTAACTGCTCTGTTTGGCAACACAGATAACAGTCATTATTATCATTATAGAAACTGCTATTGTTGGGCAGGGCTATTCTACAAACTAGTCAGTATTTGATGGTGTTATTTTAAATGTAAGCTATTCTGGTGTTTCCATAGTGGCATTTTATTGTGGTTTTAATCTTCCCGGGTGAGTAATGATATTGAACACTTTTTCATTGCTTATTGGCAATTTGTGCAACTTCCTCTGGAAGCGTTTGTTCAATTCCTTCATCTCTTTATTTATTAGATGATTTGTCTTCTTTATTATTGAATCGTGAGTTCCTTTACATACCAGATGCAGTTATTTTGGCATATATATTTATATTGTCAATATTTTCCCTGGGAAGTGGTTTCCCTATTAATGTTACTAATGTTGCCTCTTAAGGGATGAGAGTTTTAATCTTTGATTAAGTGCTATTTAACTTATTTATTTTATAGTTATTGCTGACTCATCTAAGACAATGTGGCCTATACTCAAGTTTCATAGACATTTATCATTTTTTTCTAGAAGCTGTATGGTATCAACATTTAAAACTTAGACCAGTGATTATATTTTGTGTATGGTATGAGATGAACAGTGTTTTATTTTTTTCTGTATACAAATGTCAAGCATTTCTAACTTCATTGCTTCAAAAGACTTTCCTCTACTCGTACAATTGCTTTGGATCCATTGAACAAATATCAAAAACCATAGCATCTTGAGCCTACCCTTGGGCTCTTTATTCAGTTCCACACTTGTAATTGTCTATTATTATACTACCACACAGTTTTGAAAACTATAGTTCTATAATAACTCTTGAAGTAATGAAATATAAGTCCTCCATGGATCTTTACTTTTCTGAAATGCATTTCTGGAATCTACTTTGGTCATATTTTCTTCCATTCATTAATACAATGAATTTTCAAATGACAAACCAATCTCACACACATAGTATAAACAACACTTAGTTATAATGTAATGCCATATATGTAGTGATTGCTTTGATTTATTTACATTTGATTAAGGAATCTATTTTCAATAGGGATATTAGCCTATAATTTTCTTCTTTTCTTTTTTAGAACTTTGCCATCTTTTGGTGCTATGCAGCCTTCATCTAGGAAGCATTTTCTATTCTATTTTTTTGAGGAGTTTACATCACACAGGTATTATTTCATTTATAAAGACATGGCAGAATTTACAAGTAAGATAAACTTTACCTCAAATTTTCATTGCAGCAAAAAATAATAATGATAAATATAATTTCCTAAGTATACTCAAGGGTGTTGAATCTTGAGTTCTCTGGGAAGCAGACTCTGAAATGGACCTGGTGTCCAGGATGTTTGTTTGTGTAGGCCCCAAGAAGCAATTCCTGCAGAAGGGAGAAGGGAAAGGAAAAGCAGGTGTGAGTGGAGAAGAAATCAAGCGCTGAAGCACGGCTGACCTCGGTCGTAGCCTACATGCAGAAAGTTCTGGACCTAAATAAATGTATTACAATTTTCCCACATCATACTCAAAAGCATCCCCACCCTCCTAACAATCAGTTACTGAAAGAAGTCCTTCCAGGCTCAACCTCTAGCAAGATAATTAAAGCTGAACAGTTAGTTGATGGCAAGCAGATGAAAGTTATCTGATGGTAGCACATTTAACAGCTGCAAAAAGATAAAAAAGAAAAAAAGAAAAGAAAATTCAATATTTGAGTGTGGATCTGGACAATGTGCCTTTGTTTATTTTATAACAGCTTTTGGTTATTTAGATTTTCTATTTCATCTTGTTTCAGTTTGGTAAATTTGTGTTTTCATGGACTTTGTCCATTTTATGTAGGATATTTAATTTAATCATCCTTAAACACATTTTTAGGGATTATAGGACATTAATGTCTAACAAAATCTATTTCTGACATTGATAATTTGTGTTTTCTCACTTTTTTATTTAAAACATTGCTACTATTTATAAATCTAATAAAATATTACATTTTTATCTAAATGCATATGACCTCTAAAAATGTGCTAATCACATGAAAATGTAGTAGCCAAAAGAAGAAATATGATCGGCTAATAAATGTTTGCAGTGGCATTGAACCTCAAAATAACAAAGGTGAAACTTATATGCTTTTAATTTGAATTTTGAGTTGAAATTTGAGGTTTCAAATTTCTTTCAAATTCCATTGACTCTAAAAATTAAAAGTAGACTACCATTCTGATCTATTAATATTTTTACATTGAAGATACATCACTAGAATTACACAGAAATATAATGGAAATTACTAGTAATATTCCAAATACCTCAAAAGTATAAATTTCATATGCTTTGCTCAATCAAAGTTTTTGACTATAAATTAAGATACAAAATTATTCACTTCTACTCCTGCACATAAATGTGAGGACAACATTTGTTAAACCTATATAATAAATTCACAGTTTATTTATTATACTGGCACAAATTAGGGTGTAGTTTTGCCAAGTATCATTGAAGGTATAAAGGAGACACGATAATACTGTAAAAGTGTGAAGATTTCTTGGTGGGAATTTGATTCTCTCTACAAGATTTTAAATGTTTATGATTTGTAAGGCCATTTTGGAGGAGGAGGAAAGTGAAGCAAGGCATTAGGTTTAGTTAATTTTCTCCAACTGTTGGAGTTAAAATGTTCTGAAGTAAATTAGCAAACTTTTCAATCAATCCTGCAATTTTTCTCAACTATACGTTTACTTTGTGATTTTCTTATAGATTAAATAGAATGTGAGTTATTCCCAGTAAATATTGATTGCAAAGCTATTCTTCTGATGCTTTATAACTATTTTTATGTCTAAAGCCTAATTTTTAACTATCAGCATCAAATTGTTACCTGCCAGTGATTATTCTGGCAAGAAAAAAAAAGTGCCAACGTCATTTGGTATCTATTTGGAATTGTTGACACAACTTTTCCTTCTTTCCTTCCTCCCTCCCTCTTTACCTCCCTCCCTCCCTCTGTTCCTTCCTTTCTTCTCTTTTTCTTTTTATTTTTTTGTGGCAGTGTCTCACTCCATAATCCAGATACAGGTGTTGTTACAGGATCACAGTTTACTGTAGCCTTGAACTCCTGGGTTCAAGCAATTCCTGCCTCAGTCTCCTGAGTAGCTGGGATGCCATTCCCTTTTGGTGATTCTCTTTTTACTTTAATTTTTTTGTAGAGATTGTGTATTGCCACGTCACCCAAGATTGTCTCCAACTCCTGCGTTCAAATTATCCTGCTCAGCTTTTCAAACTACTGGAATTATGGTCGTGAGCCACCTTGCCCTGATGATCCACAAATTTCTTCCCTCCCCAACATCACCCTTTCCGTAGCTGTTGCTAAGCTTCTATAATTCAGGATCATTAATCACGCAACACATACACCCTTTAATTTCAAAACCAAATATTGGTTGCCAGAGATAATATCTCATAACTAACATAATTTCACAGCAGCAGAAGAGCCATCAGTTAAACATTTCTGAAATATCAAGCTTGAATTAGTTTCTAAGTTGAAGATTTTTTTAAATATTCTTTTGGGATGTGCAAGTACATGATTGCATCTTTGGGATGCAATCAATGCATGTCTTGTAAGTAAAATAATTCTAAGTCAGTATAAAATGGGTAATGAATACATTGTATGTTGGGCTTCCATTTTTCGTAACATCTGCAATTATTAAAATAACTCAACTTTTTATCCAGCTATTTCAGGGTTTCCCTCGCAAACCAGAAAAAGAATCAGGTAATCCATTAATACTATCTTATTATAAGTCTGTATTTTTTATTTTGATCTTCCACAAGAAGGATTTTTTTCCTTCCTCTAATCCTTTATAAGATTGCGTCTAAGATGTGGGAATCGAGATATTTCATTTTTTTCTGTTCTCATATTTACGGTAATGTTCAGGATCAAATTAACCACAATGTCAGCTCTCTGTGTTCTTCCTGCATAAGCTGATTTAAACAATATTCTGATCAATATTGATTTTTACCACTGTATCAACTACTTTGTACATCTCTTGCTTTTAAACCAACATAAAGCAACCTCGGAGAGACTAAACAGCATTGCAAATGAGCATTCTGGTAAAAACTGGACAATTCCAGAAAAGTTAATATCTGAATATCTGAAAGATCAAGGTTTTTCCTTAACCCATTGGATTGGGGAGAAGAAAAAATAACACTTGAAAAGCAGCTCCCATATCCGGAAAGGGGTGGGATAATTGGAAACTGACACTATTGGGGTGGAAGAAATACTTGAGAATTGAGGCAGAATCAAGTAGCATCCCTACGTTTCTCTGCATATGGATTTCTAAGGTAAAATTTAATAATGTTTTTATTGGATACATATTATATACACAATAAAAAAATTGGATTTAATAATCTTTCATTAAAGGTAGCGTTGCATAATGGTTCATATTTTAACGTGGAACAGAGCTTGGTATAAGCCCATCTATACCACTTATCTGGCTATTAAATATAATTCACGTAGGCTACTTTGTCTAAACCACAGGTTTTTCATCTGCAATCACAACATATGTCCACGGATTTATAAGAGGATAAAATGCCTCGAAAATAATAAGACTTTAGAAATTTGAGTCAGAAGACTAGAGTGAGTATGCTAATTTTATAGTGGGGTTTTTGCTAGTTAAAACAGTGCCATGCAGGTGGGTTCTCATTGGCCCCCAGAGAGCAAATGGTAACAATCACCATATGGGACAAAATGTAGTCTCCAGGATTACATCATAAAATTTTGATGGAGCATTTTAAATCAAAACTATTTAATTACGATACCATTTTGAACTTTCTTCACATATCTCTTAGCTGAAATGATTTGTATTTTCTTTGCTATGTAGCTATAATAACAGATGAAGAAAATCTAGCTGCAAATGAGAAAGTTTGTCAAAGCAATACTGTACAACACTTAAGCTATTATAATTTCATCAACTGATTACGTCCTGGTTTAAATAGTACAAGAGAAAAAAATAGAATATGCTTTTGTAATATCAGGATAAACTAAACTTTCATGTGTATCAGACAAGCCTACATTTTAAAAATATAGTATCACATATATTATTCAGGTGAATAAAATAGAGCCTTTGTCCACATTTCAACTGCGTAAAAACATTTCATTTGCCAAAAACTTTTACAGTCCAGTGAAGCTCATTGTCATTGACTGGGATGGCATAATCAACTACTCCATCGGATTTTGTCCTTCTGACGTTTTAACTTTCTCGGTATTCTGGCAATTGAGAAATAGTATCTATGCCATGTACAAGAATGAAAGTAAAACTGCTTGTTAATTTATGTGTTTGTTCTGTACTTAGTTTAATTTTTCAGAAATTTAAATACCTACCATTTCTTATTGAGCTAGGTTGAGTACCCATTCCCTAAAAAATGACATAGCACTAACAGTTCTGTTTAAATGCACTCAAAGATCACCATGCCAACTTGACCAAACCTGCAATCACAGCTTTTCTCCTTTGTTTTCTTTCAGAACATGTATAATTTTAGATCATATTAGGTTATGACCCAATTCCAATAAATTTCTGTGCATGTTTGTAAGATAAGGTCTAAGTTTGCCTTTTTAGGAAATGATTATCCAATTGCCCCCAAAGCACATTATTTTTTTAAATGATCATTTTACCATTAAATTTCCTTGACACCTTAGTCAAAATCAATTGAAGAAAATGTGAAGATTGATTTCTCAATTTTTTTTCTGTCCCTTTGATTTCTGTTTATCTGTCTTTATACCACCACCATCCTCTCTGGATTATGGCTGCTATTCAAGAGATTTTGAATCATTCCTAGGTAGTGATAGCCCTCCAAAATTATTATATTTCAAAATAGTTATTATTAATTTTAGTCATTTTAATTTCCTTATTATTAATTTTTGGGTTAGCTTTTAATTTTCTGTTTTGTTTTGTTTTGAGACAGAGCCTCAAGCTGTCCCCCTGGATAGAGTGCAGTGGCATCACAGCTCACAGCAACCTCCAATTCCTGGGCTCAAGCGAGTCTCCTGCCTCCGCCTCCCAAGTAGCTGGGACTACAGGCACCCGCCACAACGCTTGGCCATTTTTTGGTTGCAGCTGTCATTGTTGTTTGGCGGGCCCGGGCTGGATTCGAACCTGCCAGCTCAGGTGTACGTGGCTGGCGCCTTAGCCCGCTGAGCCACAGGCGCTGAGCCAGCTTTTAATTTTCAATTTAAAACTGTTTAGATTTAATTAATAATGTTACTGATTATATACATCAATTTGGGGAGAATGGCCATCTTAACATTATAGAGTTTTCCTACACATCAACAAAAAATGTCTTCATATTTAGTTATCCTTTAAACTGTTCATTGTACCTGGTGGGTGTGAATTTACCCATCCTCCTTCCCTCCTCCCACTTGCAATATTTTCATTGAATTTTACTTCCACATGTACACATTAATGTCAATCGATTAGTTCCAGTTAGTATTTAGTGCATGTGCTGTTTGTTTTTCTGTTCTTGTGACACTTCTGTTTGAAGAATGGTCTCCAGTTTCCTCCAGGTTGTTACAAAACATTCTAGTTCTCCATTTTTTATGCCTCAGTAATACTTCATGGTGTACATATATCAAATTTTATTAATCCATTCATATATTTATGGATACTTGGGTCGTTTCCAAGTCTCAGTAATTATGAATTGTGCTACTCTAAACATTCCGATGCAGGTTTCTTGCAGATAAAATGACTTTATTTACATATTTATTTGTTTATTTCTGCTTTGGGGTAAATACCTAGCAGTAGGCTTGCTAGATCAAATGGTAGATCTACTTTTAATTCTTTGAGATATTTCCATACAGCTTTCCACAGAGGTTGTACTAGTCTTCAGTCCCACCAACAGCAAATAAGAGTTCGTTTCTTTCCACATCCAGGCCAGTACCTATGGTTATGAGAATTTTTTTCTTTTCTTGCAGTTTTTGGGTGGGGCTGGGTTTGAACCCACCACTTCCAGTATATGGGCCAGCCCCCTACTCCATTGAGCCACAGGTGCTACCCTGTTATGAGATATTTTAATAAAAGCCATTCTCCCTTGTGTTAGGTGACATCTCATTGTGGTTTTGATTTCATTTTCCTAATGATTAGAAACTCTGAGCATTTTTCATGATTTTATTGCTCATTAGTCTGTCTTCATTTGAAAAGTTTCTGTTCTTGTCCTTTGGCCACTTTTTAATGGGCTTGTTTGACTTTTTTCTTGCTGAGTTGCTTGATTTCTTTGTAGATTCTGGTTATCACCCCTTTATCAGATTTGTAGCATGGAAGTCTTGCATTCTGTAGGTTGTCTATTTGCTCTATTGATTGTATCCTTAAGTGTTCAAAAGCTTTTTAACTTGATGAGGTCCCATTTATTTATCTTGTTGTTGGCTATCGTTGTTTTGGGGGTCTTCATCATAAATTCTTTTCCTATGATTATATCTATAAGAGTTTTCTCAAAATTTTCTTCTAGAATTTGTATAGTTTCATACATATAGCTTAGGTCTTTCATCCAGTTTAAAATATGTTTAAAATTTCCATTGTGGATTTTTTTCTTTGGAGCATAATATACATTTAGAAGTAAGTTGTTTTAAATTTTAAATATTTGGAGATTGCACACATTGCTATCTGCTGTTTTACTTACTATATTCAGGTTGCCATAACAGCCTTCTATAGAATGAGTGATTTATAAACTGTAGAAATTTTTTTTTTTATTTTTCTAACAGTTGAAAAGTCCAAGATCATCTGCAGATTCAGAGTTTGGTTAGAATCCACTTCCTGTTCATACACGATGCTTTCTTCCTGTGTTCTCACATGGGGAGAGGTTGAACAAGATTTCTGGGGTCTCTTTGAGGACATTAATCCCATTTACTATCACTCTGCCTATCTGACCTTGTCACCTCCCAAAGGCCTCACATCCTAATTGGGAGTTAGGATTTCAGAGTATGTATTTGGAGGAACAATAATCATTCAGATTATTGAGCATTTTAATTTACATCCATACCTATTTCACTGACCATTTTAATTTATATTGGTATATACTTCACTGAGTTAAGTCTTTTGAAAGTTATTGATATTTGTTCTGTGGCCTAGAATATGTTTTATCCTTGTGAATGTTCTAAGCAAATATTAAAGAACATATACAAATGGCAATGACTATATGAAAAAATGTTCAACATTAATGGTTATCAGGGAAATCAAAGCTAAAATGAGACAGCACCTCACGTGTGTTAGGTTGTTTAGCATTAAAAAAAAAATAGTAAGTGTATCCTCCTTGGTTAGGCCATTGAGAAATCAAAGCCTTTGCAAACTGATTGTGAATGTTAAATAGTGAAACCCCTATGGAAAACAGTATAAAGTTCCTCAAAAATTAAAAACAGAAATGCCATATTAACCAGCAATATCCCAAAAGAGTTGACATCAGGATGTGGAAGAGATATCTTCACACTCATGTTCATTACAGCATTAGTCACACTGGCCAAGTATGGAAACAACATATATCCCCATTGACAGATGAATGGACAAATAAAATATAGTATATTAAATTAAATTAAATATAGTATATTATATTAAATTAGTATATTATATTAATATTAAAGCCAATATTATTTGGCTTTAAAAGAAGAAATTCTACCTTTTTCTACAACATAGATACTCTGGATAACATCATGGTAAATTAAATAAACTGGTTACAATCAGTTTGTACAATAGTTTGATGAAACTATTTCAGATTGTATATGAAACAAGCAGAGGAAAAATATTACATGATTCCACTCATGAGGTATCTATAATATTTACTCACATCTATATCTTTACTTGTATCTATAATATCCACTTAGATAAACAGAAAATACAGTAGTGATTTGTAAGGGCTGTGTATTAGAAAAGAGGGGGAGTTGTTGTTCAACGAGTATGGGTTTTACTTAGATTCAGTTTTAGAGGTCTGCTGAACAATATGGTGCTTATAGTTATGATAACAATGTTGTACACTTTGTTGAGAGGGTAGATTTCATATGAATATTCTTTATCCACACATGTGCAAACATAGACCCACACATAAAAAAACAAAAGAAACAGAATAATTTTTGGAAAAGTTGAATATGTCTATTACCTTGATTGTGGTGATGGTGTCATTTTATTTGCACAGGTCCAAACTCAACAAATTTACACATTAAATATATTAATATATATTAAATATATTCATACATATCAATTATATTTCAAGAAAGCTATTAAAAATACAACATTCACTGTACTCTTGATGGAGGGAATGTTTCATACATATCCTTTTTCAAGTTGTTTGACAATAATAATAATAAAAAATAATAAGGTTGATCACTCAATTATTTTTACACATTTTAAAATGAAAACCTAGAAAATATATGACCACATATATTCCAAAAGTATGTACAGGGGAGATTGTAGTCACTCTGTTCCTTGCAGTCAAAACCTGAACACACCCAATGTGCATCACCAGAAAAATGGACAATTACAATTGAATTCAACTCAGCTATAAAAATAACAAACTACATCTGATTATTGGAGGATATGGACATACTCTACAGGATAGCTTTCATTTATGAAAAATAACATTCCCCCACGTTTCATTCTATTCTATAGGTAGTGTAGAGTCAAGAAACTGTTTTATTTCATCCTTATGTAGTACTTGTATGTTGTCATATATTAACTGATTAAGGTATGTCACGTCTTTGTCAAAGCTGAGATAAGTTTAATGATAAAACTTTCCATTAGTCAATTCATGGGTTAATGGGTACTTGGGCTTCTTCCATGACTTA